>CM014079.1:9155511-9278367 GCA_004119915.2 Collichthys lucidus | reverse complement strand
ACCTCTTGCTCTGGTTTCTTTGTCATGTGGCTGTCGAGGGAGGGGGGGTACGGGGCTCCGAGAGAAAAAAAGAGGGGGGATTGTCTCAGTCTCTGAGGGCTTGCCTCACATCTTTCCTGAGCCTACATGCTCGAAGGCGTTATTGATTAAGGCCAAAGTGAGGCAGTCAGATGTGTGATGTAGCCATGGGAGTAAATGGTTAGAGGCAGCGATGGTATTCTATTCCACAATGGAGAGGTTAGGAGCCCAAAGCCCCTCTCTGTGGTAAATTTCATCACAATTACACACAAAAAACACTGAGGTTAACAATGACTACACAACACAGCAGCCTGGTTCAGTGGCTGGGTTTATAATGGTTCTGCTCAGGGTTGAAATGTTCTAGATTGATCAGGTTCATCAAGCGGTAATAGTTTTCACTCAAACATCGACTCCATCACTGAAACTAATAGAAATATGTAAATTAACATTATTACTCCATCACGAAGACGAGAGATTTCACAGAGAGGCCGAGAATAGATTGCTTCTTTATGAAAATTAGTATTAATGTTCATATCAGCTGCCAGTCTTCTTCTTTCCTGTCGCTTGTTGTTGCACTGCCAGTGTTTTTCATCTCTGCCTATCAATATAACGTAATAGCGTGAAACCGAGGCATGTCGGCACGGACGTGGCGAATCATTGAGGTAAATGCCAGTTTTGCTTACCATCACATTTCGGTATTTGACATATTAACAACTGAGGAGTTAGTTATTTGTGTGTCTGTTTGAGTTGTTTCCCCCAAAGCTGAGTGTGTCACACAGCGGGTGAGGCCAAGCTGGGTTTTTGTTATGTCTTGTCATTTCCTGCTTTATTTTGATAGATAACTCTCCTCTCATTTCATTTTTCATAGCCTATACCCTTATAGCTCTTGTGTCTTTTGTTTTCCTTTCTTGAAAGAGCGATTTTTTGTTGTACTTCTTAGTCTAGTTCTTTGGTTTCTTTGTGTTTAGTCTAGAGAATTTTCAGCCTCATTGGAGCGCCTTAAGTTAATGTTTCATAGCTTTTTGTTTTTCCTTGTTGAGAGTAATTTTGAGTTTGTTAATCTTTATTAAGAGTAGTGCAGAGTTTTTTCCTCCTCTGGAGTGATTTTTTTTTGTTTCTCCTAGTTTAGGCCTTGTTTCATAGCCTTACTCATTGGAGGGTATTTGTAGATTTGAATAAAACAGCTCTCTGCATCTGCATCTGCATCTGAGTCCTGCTTTGAGTCCCGGCCTGACAGAGAGTAAAAACGAGTGCAAAACATTACTCTGCAGCAGCCCTGAATATAACAGGTATCTTTACTGCAATTTTAGGGGATTTATAATTACTAACTCACAGTAAGAGCAGGCAATATTTGATCAATTTGCTATTTGCAAATAATTATTTGTATTCCTCTTTGCAAAACCGTTAATTGGGCATAGACAGACACACAATAAATCAGTGCATTTTCACCTAATTTTGACCTCTTCTTATGCTGCCATGATTAAAAAACAAAACAATGCATGTCCCTGGGTAATGATATGACACCGTTACGCATTAGCAGATTAATTACTCCAGCCCCTTATGATTACTGCTAATACACAAAATTAATCAGCGCATGTTGTGTGAGTGTGTGGGCATGAATCAGGTGTTTGTGTTTTCTTTCAGGGTTCTCAGATGTGCACATGTTATGACAGAGCGTGTGCACTGTGTATGTGTGTGTGTGTGTGTGTGTGTGTGTGTGTGTTTTATTTTTTCGTGATCACTGATTATTAATGCATTCGAACAGGCTCAGCTGAATAAGTCCAAATCCATTTCTCCGCTTCACTGCGTCTCGCTAAAACCACATTTCATTCCATTCCAGCAGCAATAATTGTGTGTGTGCGCCAACACGTGTATGCTTGCGTGAATGCTTAAATGTGTTACCTGAAGGCTTGTCCTGGTTGCAGTTCAGCAGAGTCGGGTTTGCTCCGTGCCTTAGGAGCTGACTAACGATGCTTGTCTGTAAGAGATGGGAGAAACGCTCACATCCATTTTCAATAAGATCTCATAAGATCTAAATGTTTCCAGGGCACTGTTAACTGCATCTACTTTCAAACCATCAGTACATAACAAAACATGGCCATAGGAAACCTGGGATATCCTGTGACACAGATACAGTGTTTCTCACACATGACAGGCCTGTACAAGTGTTGCCCCCGACTGAGGAGGTCCTTTAATAATGAGCCCATCTTCCATCATATGACACAAAGGACCAACCCCTCGTCGTCTCCCCTCATTTCTAACACACAGTGACATGTGACGGCTGTCACCTCTGTCCTCTCTTCTGTCTGGGTTCTTTCTTTTAGACTCAGCTCACGCAGACATCAAGTGTCTGCAGTGTGACTCAATTTATTGATAATAGACGAGGATCCTTTTTCATTATTTCTAAGTACTGTAGGAAAGATGCCATGACCCAGAAAGTGTCTGAGCAGCTCAATAAATATATAAGATGAGTGTGGCTGATAATTAAACACAAGCAGCTTTCTTCTTGGAGAAAAAAAATAAACCAAACACATTCAGACTGTTCAGTATTCAGCCTCAATGCAACACATGCTGTTTTAAGGTCTATAGTGTCAATCACTACCAAGAAAATAGCTGTGATTATCCGGCACATTTCACTGCTGCTGGTTCATGGTGCATACAGTGTGTTATGATAAAAATGTGTTTTTATGCTTCAGCGGTCGGTTAAAGGAACCGCAAACTAAATTAACTGGCATGGCGGGTTTAACCGATGAACATAATGTGTTGCATAGTTTTTGGGTCATCACACAGATTGGTGACTAAAAGTCAGGATATCTGAGCTGCGTCATTTTAATTAAATAATGCTTGAACACCCAGCTCTGCAGAGAGGACATCCTCTCCACACTACCAACAACTCCCCTTCTTATTGCTGCACTCACCTTGTTGCACTGCAAGCCTAATCCTAATGACTAAATGTGAATGTAACTTCCTGGAAGTCTTTTACTGAAATGGACTAATAACAACAACAACATGCGGTTCTAAATCCACTTCCAAACGGCTTAAGCAGCAGAACTTCTTTGCACTGCTGCAGAGTAATAAGACATCGTCTGCAGTATGAAAGAGAGTGACTCAGCACATTCGGCACAGGCTGCCTCTGACCCGCGTCAACAGCTGTTCCAGTTATGAGTCTACAGCATCTCTACAGCCCACAAACCCTGTCAGCTGCACTCGCACCCTATAAATACTGAGCGTACGTCAGTAGCACCACGGGATCTGAACTCTGCGATGGGTCAAAGTTGACAGGAGGACCAGGAAAAGGTCATCAGTACACGGTGATCAGTGTGGACGAAGCAACTTCACAGCTTATATAGATTCAGAGACACAGAACAGTTTCTGTGAAAGGCCCAAACGTCCTTTTAATAAAAATCTGTCAGACCTGAAAATTAATCTCGAGATTAACATTAAAGTACTTCAGAGAATTAAAACTTTCCAATGAATCAGGCAGCTGCTGCGTTGGCACAGCTTCATTATAGAACCGAATAATTAATCCAATCCCAGTAGGGTGTATTTTAACGTTACATCATCCTTGTTTAAAATTCCAACACAAAGTTATTTAAAATTCGTCCCTCCAGAGAGCACAATTTGTAAATGCCTTGACTCAAACCAAGGAAGCCAAGAGCCGTGGTCTAACTTAGAACGGGGAGCTTAATTAGCTGCAGTAATAGGGTCGTACATCTTCTGAAAGGGTCAGTGTAGTGTGTGTGCCACACTGCGTTAGGGGTCTCCGGGTTTAATGTACCAGCTTGTGTTACAGTTGCCAGCAAGTGTCTCCAGGCAACAGTTTGCTTGTGCCTCATATCATCAAAACCTCTTACCAGTGATTTAATTTGTTGGTTAGATACACGGGGACATCGTGAACCCATATCGCCCTACATCACCGACATGTCACTGTCAGACCAGCTATCAGCTATAGGGATTGGTGACAGGAAGTGAGCGTTAAGGAGGCTCGGGGAGTAGTTGGTATGCGAGAGGCGAAACGTTGGCACCAGTAGGGAGACGATGGCTGAGGTGATTTAGCGCTGCAAGGAAAAACTAATCGATTCTTCAATCCTTTAGGCTGCCACTCTAAAGTCAGATGCACTTACTGTACTATACTATACTACACAAACACACACACACAGAGTAATTGTGTATGCAGAAAGTCTGAAAAACAAAGAGACAAGGAGGTTATTACTCCGTTTAGAAGACTTCGTACATTTACAACCAGATGAAGGAATCGTGGGAGAGGAGACAAAGAAAATAAACGATCTTTATGAATGAAACAGAGAGGTTAGAGAGAGGGGGGAGAATTAAAACACACTCTAGAGGGGAAAAGAATGCCTTGAGGGTAGATGAACCAGAGATGTGAGAGCGACTCTAAATACCGAATGAATAAATTCTCTTTGTCAGCAGCTCAGCACACAGCCCAGAAATGTAATTAAATATCTAGTTGGGTCAGCAAGATCTGAGCGTGATCGCTTCCCTTCCTTCCTTCATAGTTGGATCCCGTCCAAACCACCAGATCTCATCTCTCCAACGGCTCACCTCCGCCCCATCTGGAAATCAATCTCCTTCCCTCTAAGAGAGACCATTAGACTGCTGCTGACCTCAAACGCCGTAACAAATGCATGCAGTGCTGCCGTGTGCCAGCGGTTTGACTATTTCTGACCAATACCACCAAAAAAAAGCAGTTTATCAGAGTGTGTGCGGGATAATCCATCGTTAATTTCCTCATCGTTTCAGTGATGAGTCCGATCACATCGGATCAATGAGTTCAAATTAAACACTAGACATTTTGTTGAGCAGCTCTGAGTTACCTGTCCGTATTTAGCAGCCAGGTGGAGAGGAGTCCAGAAGTTGTTGTCAGCAGGATGAGGGTCCGCCCTGCTCTCCAACAACACAGACACCACCTCCCTGTAACCACTGGCACTGGCTATGTGGAGCTGCAGAGAGAGAACCGAAGAAAGGTTATGACAGCAAAAAGGTGAAGCGGCAATATCTGGTAAAAACAAAACTGGCACATTATGACTTTACGTACCAGAGTGACCCCGTCATCATTGGGCTGGTTGAGGCTTGCCCCCGTAGATACAAGCTGTCTAACATCGGACAGCATCGTGCTCGGCCTCTGCGTCTTCATGGTGTGCATGGATGACACGTCCACACCTAAATAAAAATATGAGAAAGTCATCCACTTGGACCTGGAGGTCTCCAAGGGCGTATGTCCCAAATTATAAAGATGCTCAGTAATCATATACACACAGTGACCTGACTGTAATAGTATGGATTGATTATCAATTCGTCTATACTTCACTCGGATAAGCTCTAGGCCACTAACTAATGGGACTTTTCCAAGTAGACCGGCTGGATTAGTTAATCAATAAGTTTGTCTTTGAAAACAAACGAGAGCCGCAGGGTGTGCACCACAACTCCCAGCATCACAGCACCGATGCCTGTAGGAATCCAGCATCACAAACACAAGCAGCACTGAGATAGAAAAAAGAGAATTTCTATTTCTCCCCTGATGTAGAGACACACGGACAGTCTGTCTTTCTCCCATTAAACGCACAAACATGACGGGGATAGAGAGCATGCAAGCCAAGTTGCTATAGCAACAGAGGCAGAGCGAGCCTGCGTGAGTAAGAGTTGTGTTTCGTGGTGGCGAAGCCGAGCGCGATGGAGGGGAGCGCAGGGGGAGCTGAAGGTAGGCAGGAGGGAAGAGATCAGCACGGGGGCTGGCTGACAGAAGCAGAGGAAAGACTCCAAAAACTTGACTCTGTGTGTGTGTGTGTGTGTGTGTGTGTGTGTGTGTGTGTGTGTGTGTGTGTGTGTGTGGGGTGGTCTGCGCTTTGATGAGGGAGCGGTCTGCAGCTTGAATTTGTCATGGCCAAAAGACAGATGGATGAGGGAAGACCCTCCATCACCGTCTATATCTGTTTCTGTCTCGCCTCGTCAGCACAATTCCCGCTCCACTTTCCCTGCACGTCTCTCTGGATTTCTTCTTTCTCTTCTCGCCTTCTGTCACTCTGCATCTCAGTGGGCCTCCAGTTTTTTTCCTGTGCCATTATCTCTGTTAGTTGACCTTCTCCTCTCTCTGTGAGAGACAAGTACCCCAATCACAATCCACTATCATTAGGCCTGTGGGTATACTTCACCTTTACACACACACAGTAGAACGACTGTGTGTGTGTAATGACATATAAACCGTGAACCACATGATCCAAATGAGGGAATTACGCTTTTCTCTCCTTCCCTGACGTTAAAATGATGATTGAAATGTGAAATGTTCAGGTTACCTCTCAGGTCTTTCTCTATGCAACGTGAACAAACACTGTCGCTAGAGCGTTACCGTTTTCCTCCAGGTGTTTTCGGAGGATGTAGCTGGTCTCGGTCCCCTCGGAGGCGTAGTCCAGAGGAGTGTTTCCGTTGACGTCCTGCAGCAGAACGTTCACCCCGGCCTTTCCAAAACAAAAGGAGAAAGCAGAGAAGACACAAACAAACGAAGAGTTTTAGCCGTGGCCATTCATCAGACTTGAATCAGTGATAGAGTGGGCCCCATTATCTTGGACTCCCAGAGGCATGTACCTGAGCCGAACCATGGAGGCATTAACAGACAATACAGTGAATTAAAGAACTCATTAAATAACTGCCTGGGGGGGGGGGTGATGGGGCAGTGAAGAGCGAGGGCGTTGGTTACCGTTACCTGGGATCGTCGGGGTTAGGGTGTGTGTGTGTGTGTGTGTGACAAGATTAATGTGTGTTTACTCAACAAGGATCCTGCCAGAGCAGTCCTCTGTTGTTGCATGATATAACATGGGAGCCCTTCCCTCAGGCACCTTTAATGACTGTTACTGTGACGATAGCACAGTCGTCGGTCACGATACGGTTATGATTGATGGCTTCTCTTTAGAGGGAGACTCTACTGCATTCATTATACATAAAAACGGCTGCAATGCTTTACAAGACCGGCAGAAACGTGTACAAAATTCACTCATGTGGACTCCTGTTCTTTTCATTTTTATCACCCTGCTCTGGAGTCTGGTAGTAAAAGTAACAAACATCCCTTCAAGTGGCATTTGTCAGCACCGAGCTATAAATCGCTTGCTGTTGTTTGACTAAACCACAAAAGACAAGCCGGGGGGGGGGGTGTAACGATCGTACCTGGATCAGGTCTGATAACGTGGACAGGGGGACTCTAAGTGAGGATCCTTATTGAATATTTACGGCTAATAGAATTCTAACGACACAGTTGCGGTGCGGCAGAGAGATTTATGAGCGTGTCCTCAGACCGGCGGAGAGCGAAGGGGTGGAGAAAGCGAAAAATGGGAGGATAAGGGCTGAGGTAGGGAGCCGGCTGACAGAGCAACACAAGAGTGTTGTTGACCTCAGTGCATTGTAAAGCGGTAAACCAAAACCACAGGGGGCCCGAGCCGTCAACGCAATCTAGCAGTTCTTTATTAATTTCTAAATCGGACAGACAGTTTTTTTTAAATTAATTAAAAAAATGCAGATATTCAGAGGGAACGCTTTTCATCCCAGAAATGCAAAGCAATTACAGATAAAAGGTGCACTTGGCTGTCAGTTCCAGTTATCAGCGAATCTTTTTCCGACGAGCTTTGTGGTTTCATTGTACGCACACATATGTGTCGTCTGGTGGGAGCTCTTTTTTTTTTTTTCCTCTGCGCTCACTCGCTTATGAGGGTTAGTTAAGGGTTAACAAAGGGAATTAATTAACTCTAACAACTCTCAGCTGCTGACTATTCATGAGAAAACAAGAGGCCTTATCACGACGTGAAGCACAGCAAGAGGAGATGAGTGAGTCAGAGAGAGAGAGAGCATAATAATATGCCCTCCTCCTTCACACACCACCTCCAAACACACACCATCCCCATCCCTTCCCTACACACTAATGTCAAATTTGGACTCCTCCACCTCCCTTAGATTTGTGCTTCACCCCCGAACAGTAATCAACATACTCGTAAACCTGACAGCTCCACTCAAGGTGCCTCTACTGACGTGTGTGTGCTGCATTGTTAGTACAGTATGTGTGCGCTAGACAATTCACTTCAAGGTCCAGTAAAAGTCAATAGGGGTCTGCCTGGATGGAGTTATCAGCTGGGAGACAGATCTATCTTGCTCCGTCTCTCAGGAGGTCACTCTCAGCACTTTGATTTGGGCCAGCTGTGGCTCAGGAGGTAGAGCGGATCAGTGTTTTCATCTCCGGCCTCCTCCTGCCCGCCTGCATGCTGAAGTTTCCCTGGGCAAGATACTCGGTGTGTGAATGAATTAGCTGCAGCCTGATAAGCAGTTGACGCCCTGCATGGCATGAACGGGTGAGATGGGTGTATAAACAATACAGTTTATTTATCATTTACTTGCAGCTGTACAAAAACAGCTGGAAAAAGCTGCAGGAGAGAGAGAGAGAGAGAGAGAGAGAGAGAGAGAGAGAGGAGTGCCAGGTGAGTTGAGTGACACAGGTGGAGCTCTGTCTCTAATCACTCTGTCCTTTTTTTTTAAATATTATTTTGTTGGCCTTTTATGATAGTACAGCTGAAGATAGACAGGAAGTAGGGGGCAGAGACATGCAGTAAATTAGCCGTCCCATGCGGGATTCGAACCGGAGCCGGCTGCAGCGAGGACTACAGCCTCCACACATGGGGCGGCCGCTTAACCCACTATGCTACCGACCGCCCCATCACTCTGTCCTTTTAATGCAGTAGTGCTCTGGACCTCACGGACGGACACACAGAAGTCTGGTGGATTTGTCAGCCTGTCAGTTTACATGAGCTGAACTTTTATTGACAATGACAATTGACAGAAGTGCATGGGAGACGAATAAGTTACTATATTTGATAATCTGAATAAAGAAACCGCTATCCGAGTGCTGTGAACATTGGCAGCGAGACCTACTACACTTTGAATATACTATCTAATACATAATGCTGTGACTGATGTGGCAGATTTTATTATCCTGTAATGAAATTGTTCCTTTCAAAATAAAGTAACAATGTGTGCTGCACATGTTTTCCTGAGTCTACAGTAGTTGTACAAAAGTTGACAATAGAAAACCGCCACTTCAGTAATAATTTATCATGTCTCACAAAGCACCACACAAAGATAATGGTGAAGCGGCCATCGATCCCGAGACATTCCTCATGTTTCTGAGCTCGCGTGATAAGTGCTGACAGGTATATACGAGTCGGCGCATGCTGGCAGCCAGCGCAGGCTGCGAGGGGTTAACAAGTTGACTCCTGACCTCCTGACATGCTCCCCGCCACGCTATGATGGATACCCCTCGAACGTCCCGGAGATAGAAATCTGTTAATACTACACTGGCTGTGGTTCATAATGGAAGCGGTTACATGAAGCGATAGCTACAGAATCAATAACAACTAGAGTATATGTGCTGAGAGCTGTCCCTGAGCGCCGCTGAGCTGGATACTGTCACAGCCCAGCGGACTTCATCCAACGTCAGTCTGATACGTTTGTTTTTAAATCTATATTATTGTGTTCAGAGATGGAATGCTAAACTTAAGCATGTGTATGAAGGTTAAACATAACCCCAAAAACTTGTGTTCCTCTTTCTTTCTTCTTTATTTATCCACATGTGCATTAAGATCAGTTGATTTTGTTTTCCCCAACCGGGACTTGGTTCCAAACTCTGCATTTGAACAAAAATGTGAAACTTTGTAAACAAATTGTTCATAGAAACTTTGAAGGTTTGCCACTTGGCAATTAAAGCAGATCACGGACCACGGGAATGTGCCATAATTGCCTGATGAACCGCTGTCGTGTTTGGAGAAGGCAGGGCGACGTTATCAGCAGAAAAGCACCCAAAAAAAATTCAACTGGTGTGAAGCGGAGTTCAGTGCAGCCGGGGGCTTGCTGTTAATCGTTCCACTTCAAAAAGACTCGGGAGTTCAGAAGTTTTAAATTCATCATTTACACAGAAAGTGGGTCAATCCTACAACTGTTGCCCCGCTGGGTTTCGAGCTACGAGATGAGAAGTAACATTTTGGAACGCAGCCCGTCTCCCCAATGGATCACATGATTGCACTGCTGCATACGTTTACAGGCTGTGTCTCAGTGTGAACTGTGATATGACAGAGAATGAGCGGAGAAGCACTGGTGTTTAACGGTTTGAGACAGTCAGACTCATTTTTATCATCTCGGTGTCAAAATGCAGAAGCTGTTTCTCTCAGGGAGGCAGAACTGGGCCAAATCTGCAATTAAGTCTCATCTGTTAGCACATCTTTCCAGCTCAGAGCTTCATAAGAAATTCACTTTTATTATACATCTTTATAATATTATTTATAAAGACCCAACAGTTCACAGAAACAGAAATGAAATTAGGAAGTCATAATTGAGTCACTAGAGGAAGTAAGCATCTTGTGGGCTGTGGCTTTTAATAAAAGGACAGCTCACATATACAAATGTAGATCATGAACTCTGTGAGGCATCCTGATGTAAGCCTAACAAAAAGACTGTTGTTTTTACCATTGAATATTAAACTAACATTGTATCATTACATTATTATGGTCCATAAAAACTGCACACTTTGCTAAAAGACAATGCACTGTGCCTCAGCTAATCCTGCCATGTTCTCAATGGCAAACCAGCCCGAGCTGGAGCCTGGAATAGGTTTAGTTATGTATTTGGAAATGGGTCAGAAACAAGATAGTTTAGAAATGGCTTAAGCCCTGTCCTGCTGTTTGGAGCCAGGAGATAAGAGAATTAACATTACTGCCAATTCGGACACAGAGCGACAATGCACCCAGACTTCTCATCAACCCCCCTTTTACTTTCCCCACAAAACAAGCCTGGTAACATCTCTGTCAGCAAAAAACCTCCCCGCCTCTCCGTGTATGAACTGGAGACAGGAAATCAAGGACGCAGAAGATGAGGGGAGGGGAGATGGAGAAAGAGGTGGAGGAGTGGGACACAATAGATTAGTACACATTAGCAGCACCACTCCTTCCTCTGCCAATCAAAGATAAACCTGCCAGTCAAGCTCCTCTGCTCCACTTCTCATTAAACCTGTTATATTCAGAGGAGAGATCGTCCACGTGCAGCTCTGATAAGGCGGCAGCTTGAGGACAGAGCAGAATGACTGGGTGTCAAAATGAATGAATAGAACAAGAGGGATATTGCATCTCTATCGGAAATATGGCTTGACTGAAGCTATTTTTAACCCTGGGAGACAGGAAGAGCCTCGGGCTCCCTTTCAGAGACCATCTTCCCGACTCATTACAGCAGGAAAGGAAACTCGAGTGTTTATCTAACCCTAAAATGTGCATCATTTTGGAAATTGAGACGTATGTCACAACCGCAAATTATCACAGCGCCACGTGAACAGGAGAATATACCGTCAGGTAAATAAACACTCAGTGTCAAAGGACATTCAGGCTGTGAATGATGTTTTCGTGTCGCTCGAGTAAGCTGGAAAAATGTTTGAGTGCTGAATCTGAGTTTTTGACTTTCTCAGAAATGTTCTTCCTCTTTCTTTCTCAAAGGTTTACCCCCTGCTCTCTCTTCCAAGAGGGCTGAGATCTGAGTAAATATGACCTCATTTACGAGGCACTAGTTCTGTCTCGGTAGTGAATAGGATACGTTTAGTTACTGCCTCCCTGGGAGCAGTATTAAATCTCTCTCGTGGTGTCGCCTATCATGAAAGCATAACTCACTGCATGAATTGCATTTGACTTATCTCTATCACACCCTGCTCTGCAAACTAGACAGCCTGCATGAACCCTGGCCTTGAGGGAAATTAAACACACGCAAATAAACAACAGTCAGTACGGGCTGACAGATCCACTCTGCACCCATTGCCTGGCACCTCTTCAAACGTGTCCCATCCTCTCAGGAACGTCTCTTTCCTGCCCAGCACACAAACAGTCTGCAACCACTAAGGACCCAATCAGCAGAACCAGGCTGTACCGGATTCGACCGAGCTCCAGATTGCATTTAACCCTCTCTGGGTTTAATCAGCACCAGCAGAACAGACCGAGTCCACTGAGTGACTGGGCTGGATGTACATGCCCTCCCTTGCAGCTGTCCCTGCTCTCGTTATGGACCTAATCAGTTACAACCACAGCTCTTGACGAGACAGGCCCGAGAAGAGCTCATCATCCCCTCGCAGAACACCCTCTCTCTCTGATATCATGCTAATTCCCAAGTTTTAAATATTCTCTTTCTCTGTGATTCAGCTGGGTTTTTTTCAGAGAATAGAAAGTCATGTTTCCGACCCTCAGTAATCCAAAACCCTCCATCAATGGAAGACGCTCCATTTGGTAAGATAATTCGAAACATGGAGCTACTATGTCGACCCATTCCCAAACACTAATCTAATTTGTAGATGACATGCTTGGAATTGCAAGGATCAACAGGAAAAAACTAAAGGTACAGCAAAAATATGTGTCTGTGTGTGTGTGTGTGTATTTGTAGTGCTGCATAAAACACAAATTTCCCCAAGGTACCCATCATGCTCATGTTTTCACGTGTGCTTCTTACCAGCAGCAGCAGCACCGCCACGTCTGCATGGTCGCACACGCACGCTACATGCAGGGCCGTCCACAGGTCTTCGTCCTGCAGGTTGACGTTCAGGCCTCGCTCGATCAGAAGTTCAGCCGCAAACACGTTGTCATGGCGAGCACACTGAGGAACGCACGGGACAGTGAAGTTAGTTAATAGACTGCAGGAATATATATTACCTCAAGCACTGCCGACTATAAACAGTACACGTGAACGGTTCGGTGCGTAATGATTAATGTAAGTGAAAAACGCACTGTACAGCAATTATGACATTCCTGTAATGCCGCAGGGGGAACTCGTGTGCAGGAATGAGCAAAATGCTAATGATGAAGGCGCGGACGACGGTTAGTGGGACGCCATCAGGGGAAAACATTTCTTCCTAATATTCCTCAATCATTTGTAACATAATATGCCAGAGCACTGACATGGCAACAAGTTGGACAAGCTTAAATTCAATGATCAGACAAAAGTTTTTTTTTTTATATATATAAAAACCAGTGTGTAGGATTTAGTGGCATTGCAGCCCCTCGCCTCACTCTCTCTTTATTCTACTGTCTAAATTTGTCTAGTCTGGGCTACTGTAGGAACACGGTAGTTCAACATGGGTGACTCTTGAAGAGCGTCTGTGGATATAAATACATAACAAGTCTTATTTTCAAGTGATTATACATTGAAAACATAGTTAGGCATATTATATTCCGTTTCTGCCATAAATAGAGACCCCTAAATTTTACATACTGGGCCAATAATTGACACTGACGAACAGAAATACCTTGATTTCTTAGTTATTTAATGTTTGTGTGTGTGCGCACATCTTACCAGATGTAGCAAGGATCCCCCGGAAGAAATGGGAGTGTTGGCGTCTGCTCCCTCCTTCAGAAGACGCAGCACTGCAACACAGCAAATCCATATGTTAACACCTGCTGCACTGGAAGACAGACAGGGCACTTAGGGCATGTGGTGAAGACACAGACACACACACACTGCCACTCACCGTCAGAACCAATATGTGTCAAGTGTACCACTGTCCTTGACACGTTCATGTTAGCTCCTTGTTCCAGCGGCAGGTCAGAGAGCCTCTGGGTTACATGCATTCACATCACACACTGTAAGCTCCAGTGAGTCTCACAACGCCGCTCACACACTGACACAGATCTACTGCAGAAAACACAAACCGCCGCAAACAAGTTCACGCAGCCAGCCGTGAACAAATGAGCAGACAGCGCCAGGCAAACAAGGTCACGGTGATTTTACAATATCACTGATATATCTTTTTATTAAACATGAAAGAGAACAAGAGAGAGACCTGAAGTGAAGTGTGTGTGACAGATGAATAGAGTTGGACGGACAAACGAGAGGGCAAGCGGAGAGGGAGGTGCAGCGCCGTGGTTTGGACATGTGTGATTTCACTGACACTGACAGCACGAGATGGATACAGAGTCAACCCTGGAAAACTGTACGGCAGCAAAACAGCCACCACGGTCACGCAATCCCACCACACACACACACACACACACACACACACGCACACACACACACACACACACACTCTAAGACGGTCTTTAAGCGAAACCAATGGCTCTGAGGACAGTAACCATGGTAATTACGGTAGTGATAATCCCAACTAATGAATCCCCACGTGGTCATTTCACTAAAAGAGTCATTATCTAGACGGATGTACTTAAAAAAAACTCAAAAACACACACACACACACGCACGCACGCACGCACACACACACACACACACACACACACACACACACACACACACACACACACACACACACACACACACACACACACACACACCTAATACATAAAGTTATATGGGCTCATGGTTTAGCTGAGAAGCCGCTGCATGTTAAAGTGTCGCTGTACTGTACGAAAACACGACATGACCTAAAGATATTAGCACAGATTTAAATGAACATGCCTTTGACACAGTCTCCATAATAACCGAACATGTACCACTATTAAAAACTCATTAACCTTCATTAACGAGTGTTTAATCCTTGCTGCAAAGGTTACATGAGCATGAGCACATGCGCTTTGTTATGCACGCCTAGGCGACACTTACTTACAGCTCTGCAACAAATCCTCCTTGATAATGTTCAGTGTTTGTTGTTGAGCATCATGGTCGTATAATCCAACATCACTACAGCCTCTGAAATGTGTATGCATGTGTGTACTGTGTGTGTACAGGTCTGACTGCATCATGAGGATATTTCACAGATAACCTTGTCCAGTGTGCAAACAGTCCACGCATACATTTACACTCCCGCCCCCAAACACACGTCTACACACACTATATTATGCATCATCTGTTTTCATCATAGAATAATTTATTCAAGTGAATTATTGATTTTCATACATAGAAGATGTCAAAATTATGTTAATCAGCTTAGTAGCTGGGATTCTTTTTGAGTTGAAACTATATTGGATGAAGATTAATAAAAAATGTTGTTTTTCATCTTTTCACATGTTTTATATGTCAATTTTGTGTGTTTTGAACTAGTTGTTGGACAAAATAAGCAATTTTACATCTTGGGCTTTGGGAACTTGTGATTTCACAACAATTAATTGCTTAACAATATTAGGTATAGTGAAAATCTTAAACAGGTGAATGGTGTCTCCGTTTCTTCTTCTCCATGAGAACTTTCTAACACTTTACCATGTCCTCTGCCTGGCTCCACCTCAGCTCTGTGATTTACAGAGTTTCCTGATGGACAGTGAAGTAAACTGCTGTTATCTAATGTTAGCTCGGACTGTGAGCTCAGAGCACAGGAGGAGGAGGCGTTCACGCCGTGCGGAGGCAAAATGCTGACGAGGAACAGAAGCTGGTGTCGTGCCAGAATCAGAATGAGTCAACCTGGGTCAGCAGCTTCTCTGGACACAATGACATAATGTCACCAGCAGACGTTTGGTATTTATGTTACAATTAAATTACTTAGATATTCATCAATTATCATCATCGTTATCAATTGATTTTCTGTCAGTTGGCTAATCATCTCAAAAGCTCACATTCTGTATACAGACATTTCTTCTAATGGCCTTCAGCGCTTAATGGACTTTAAATGGTGGATGAGAAACAACCATAGAGTCAATCAGCACAATTATCTCCTGCCTCCTCAATGTACTGTAGGGGCTCAAGACTGTAAACCACCAATTAAGGCCCATCTAAAGCTAAAGTCGTTACAGGGGAATAGATAATATTCTATCCAACAGAGCTGCTCATTAGTGAATGTAGAGCAGCGAGTTATCACATGATTTTCCTCTTCACAGAAAATAGACAATGAGGGTTGGTGGGTCTATAAAACAGCCCGTCGGTTGGAGCCAGTTAGTTTGATGGAAGAACCTACCAGAGTTTTATGGCACATTATTGGATGTGACTAAAGAGAGGTCGGAGGTCAAGAGCTACATATTGACCCCCAGGCAGTTAAAGTAAAAAGGTGCTGGTCCAGTAAAGTGGACGTTAAGAATCAATAGTGCTGTCGAAGCATCGCCGATTCGTCAAGACCGACCAATACTGAACCAGGATTTCTGCTCCTCATCCTGCCCATTGTCCTTGTTTTCAAAAATACTTTCCAAAGTTCAGTAACTTTGACAACTTGAGCAGGTATCTCCCAGAGTTACAGTCTTTTTAGGACAAAACGCCCTCTCTGTGTTATTAGCCCTCCACAGCACAGTTTGCCCTTTAAAGCTCACAGTGATAAATCTAATGTGTGAATTAACTCCAGAACTCCAACAGTTATTAAGTTATTAGTGATTTTGATACGCTTTAGGGTCACAGGGGGGCTGGAGCCAATCCCAGCTGACTTACAGCGCAGAGAGACGGGGTACGGCCTGGGCAGGTGAACGTGTAACACCTTCACCTTTATCCTCGAGTTGCTCTGACGGGAATACGTCAGAGTCAGGGAGGAAGTCAGTGGACGTAACATGAATAAAACATCCGCAATTTCTAGCTTAGTCACGTCAGATCAGAATTCATTTCATTGGAAATTGTTGTTATTGTTCAACAATGAAGAAAGATCCCACGCTAATTCACGTCATCAAATTACGTCTTTTGTTAGTGATTTGATGTTAGAGAGCAGGAGGAATGACATACTGTGGGTTTACTATGAAATAAAGCAAGAATAGGCACCTGTGGCATTTCTGTAGTTGAAAAAAAAAGATCTAATTAAGACATTAGAGGTTCTCTTGTATTTATCGGGGGGTTACAGTAAAGAACTGCACTCTGTGTTGTAATGGAGTCCAAAGGATAAAGCAGCAGTGGTCGTTAAAGTGATTTATATCCTTTGAATTACCTGAAACAGGACGGCTTCTTTCCCACAGCAACAACAGTAATTTTCTCACTATGTTAAAGCATGAATGTCACTTGGTGTGTGATTACATGCTGATCTCAAGCCTTAGCCATGGAGTATGTTGTGTGTGTGTACAGGTGTGTGTCCCTGTGTGTCGGGAGGCTGCTGATAGGGAAATGGTGAGGCGCAGAGCGAAGTCGGCTGTCATTTTGTAGGAAAATTGCAAAAAAAAAAAAAAAAAAAAACAGCTGTTCGAGACTTATGTGGAGTTTCCATGGCAACCGGATAGGAATTGGTAGCAGAGTGTGGGGAAAGAGCGAGGATGAGACGAGAGAGCGGGGAGAGGAAAAACAACGGAGGATGAGAGGGAAACCTAAATAAGCTACAGATTAGTAGAACGACGCGCATCAGAACTGAAGCCAAACTGCAGCTGAAACCACGCACGACAAGTGAATTAGTACTGACTGACTCTCTGTCCTCAACCCGTCTTTGTGTTTGTGTAACAGCTCTTCAGGAAACACAAAGTACACATCTCTTCTATGCAAAGAAATAAACTGGATTCTGTGTTGAACTTTCTGAGGTGCATGTTCTGTAGGTACAGTGTTAAAAGTACTTTCTTTTCGATTCTCACTGGACCGTGATATTCCATGAATTTGATAATGCATCCTCCATAATATGCCACTTACAGAATTATTGCACATTTTCATCATCTGACATATTCTCTCTCCATGTACAGCGTCGTTCCTCTGCGGCCCCGTATGAGATTCTGTTCGAATCCCTCACCTTTACAAATGCCCCCGTCTCGTGGGTCCTTATCACACATTCATAGTCACAAGAGGCGCCGTCTCACCTCGCTGCCCCATGTTTCCAAAATGAGCTCTGACACTTTTTCTTGTTTCGATCCTGATGATAAAACAGTGTACAGTTTTCACAGTAATGTTTAACTCTAAATGCAGATTATTGTTTGCTTTTATGGAAAACAGGTGTTAAAAGTCTCTGAAACAATGCCGCGCGTTAACAGCAAACACGCCGAGGTGTTAATGCATTTTCACAAGATATCATTTGCCAACTGTGTAAATTACCCAAAGCGCGTGTACTCACGATGAATGAGTCTGTGCTGTAGCTGTAGCGTTCCTCTCTTGCTCGCACTCGCTGTGCAGCACGGTGGATGTCTCATTGCTGGGATGACATTCGTTCTGTTTTTTTGATAATAAGTACTTGTGAAGTCTCCTCAGGAAATCCAGCGGACAGACCGACTCGGAAAATGTAATTGCTTGTTTGTGAGCAGCAGAGGGAAAATGTGTTTTAATAATACATTTTCTGTGCTGGCCATATTTGGGAAATAAGTGTCATTACACACTTCTTCTTCTTCTTCTTCTCGCTGACGTTAATTGAAACTCTCAAACGCAGAAGGAAAGATATCTAAATTGAATTTCAACTTCAAACTTCACAGTGCGGACCTCTGTGAGAAAATGACTTCACAAAGTTCTTTTATTTTTACATCCTCTCTCCCATATTAACCTGCCAAACTTTAAAAGGAAAACTGATGAGTCACCAGGTGAAGCAAATGTTTAAAGCCGAGATAAACGCCACTGCACGTTGAATTGTTTCAATATGCTGCCTGATGATGCAACCGACATTAAAAGGCATCCCTGAACGAGAGGCGCGAGGTTTTAAATTGGATTCCAGCAGAAGATATCACGACGTCGCCGTCTGCTGCGTGCAGGCCTCGTTCTGTCAAAAACATGACAGACGTTTCACATGCCTTTAATCCCAGCATGCTCCATCGCAAGCAGGTATCAATGCATCCCTCTAACGTTCACCCCTTTTTCTCCATCTCTCTTCTCCTCGCTCCGGTTGGTGTTTTATCATCCGGAGATGATGCTACTAAATTTTATACGGTGTACTGCAAATATATATCAGAGGTGACATGTTGTGACACGTTTTCTCCACTGAACAGGACACTGGAGTGTTGCTTCGATGTGAGGCGGTGATAGCTGACTAGAAAGCTAAGCGTGGTGGTGAGTGGTACGTGGATTTCCAGCTTCAGCTGCGCTGCCGTCCAGCATATTCATTAAACTTACAACCTCTGAGAGTATAATTATCTTCTTTGGATAAATAGATTTAAATGTTATCATGGGTTCAATAACCAGACAGACGATGAGAAGCGGTGCCACTTTGCTGCAGAGTTAAGAAGTGTTCAGGGGCCTGTTTAAACTTCCTGTTTAAACTGGCTGCTCTGTGCAGTTAAGAAGCTTTGCTGCACTGATCTGGAGGTGGGGACTGCATAAACACAAACGGCTGACCATTGGATAACTCTAAAAACAGCACACGACTCGAGCCTCAAGACTGAAAGCTATTAATTTAACCTGGGCTCACTCTGGAGTACTGATTGGAGTGTGTGCGAGTCGCCGTGCTGAGCCTGCAGAAAGAATCTATACACGCTGATCAATAATGGTTGGTGGCTGTTGAGACGACTTTGTGTATGTACATCAAGAGTAAGGAACATGATATCTCAAAAACACACACACAAACTATAGACACACAACAGCACGGGGGAAAATCTGCGAAAATCTGCTAGTTTGGCATTGAAGAGAAGTGCAAGCATTTGGAAAAGCAGGATGAAACGAGATGATCTGAAATGCCAGTGGCGGAGTCAGGGGACCAACAAATACATAACTCATTCCTCTATGGACCATAAATGTCTTTCATGATTATCCATCCAGCCCGTGGAGATATCTCTTACCCTGGAACAAAGTGCTGGACTGACAGACCATCTGACGGATGCTCCAGGGCAGAATTGCAAAGTAATATACCGCATATATACACATGCACACACAGAGATACATGACTACATGACAATAAATCATTACAACAAGGCCAAGCATTTAGCACCGGTCGAACAGATGATGCTAACTTCTTGAGTGACGACTAAAATTTGAACACAGACCAGTGGACAGAAAAGATAATTTCACACCCTGAAACTAAACAAATACTGCAACAGATATATTTACATATCTAAAACGTGACAAGGACTCGGATGATCTAACTCACTGCTCACCTTTCTCAAGACTTTATAAATAATTCACATCAACTCTGAACATTTCTAACATTGTGTGTTTTTAAAGGAGTCATCATCTCTTAGAAAAACATCACACCCGAATGTCATCTTTAATGTTACTCTGTTAAAAAGGTCGCTGACATAATAAAGACTGACTGTAGGTTCGATAGCTGCCAGGGCAACAGCTGCTGCCTTTCCACCGGCGTCTTGCTTTGATGAAGTTTCAAGATTGCTTTAAGTAAAAGCAATTTGGGCAAATGTCAAAACCTGAGTGAGCAAGACGTCGGCATACGACAGAAAGGAATCAAGGAGATGAGGTGTAGTGTGTCTCTACCTGTAGGGATGTGTGCTGGTGGTACTTTGATGATGATGCTTCCTTCCTGACGTTCTTTCATTTCATTTCCAATTTTCCATTTTCCCATTGTCTCATCTCTTCTCCACCCTCCTTTATCTCTTTCTCCTTCAACTTATTTCCTGTACCGATAAGAAGATCCGTTCTTGTGTGACTGTGCGCCTGCCTGGTCAGCAGACTCTCATTTCTGCACTATCCATATATGAACATCTGCCATCTATGAATCTAATTCAACAGGCTTTAACTAATCTTCCTCTTTCTGGCATGCACACTCGCTCACTAAAGAAAAAAAAACAAAACAATTACAAGCCAATCAATTTTTTTTCATTAACTGTCACCATCTGGGGGGACACTGGTGCTGCAAATTGAAAACCGGAGATGAAGATGAAGACACGCACAGTTCATCTGAGATAACAGCGATGTTAACGGGATCATTGTCTGTCAGCTAATGGGTGTTTATTTTTGTCGGCGTCTTGCGACAGTCTATCGGGCTCATTTCACACTTGAAACTCCATCATGTGGAATTCATTAAGGATAACAGTGAGAGCATAAAATCATCAACAAACTGTCAGATTTTCCTGGTAGGCAAATCTGATACAGATACGACAAAATACTTGCATCACCACGAGGAAATCGGCACACATGTTTCTGGTGTCGGTTTGCTTTCCAGGCAAGATACTTGGTTATCCTGGCGACGACAATGAGTCGAATGCAAATCCCTTTTTCTGTAACCTTTCCAGCAGATGAATCCTTTGCAACACGCGCATTTACAGCATCCCTCTTCTCTTAAAATACTTCTGTGGTAAGAGGAAAAGATCCAGAAATTACTTTTGGGGGTGAATCTAAGCCTGAGGCAAATCCTATCACTCCTGTACAAAAAGAGAAAAGAGCTAACTCGAGCAGCAATGGTGAGACTGTTATCACTTTGCACCAGCGAGGGACACTCGAGAACCAATGTCAAGATATAGCAAGTGCTGACCTCAAAGAGATAGATGCTGGAATAGAGACAGAGACAGAGTAACAGAAGTGTTACTGTCTGAGGTTAATCTGCACCTCATGCAGAGTCTACTATTTTGTTTGTTCTAGGTCCAGTTCTTGCCATGAACACCAGCAGAAGATCAGGGGCCCTTCCCATAGCAAAACAAAAAGGTAGTCTGGGACCAGTTCAGTGGCATGGTGGTGCCTGTGTGGTAGGTAGGCATTAGGCCGAGGCGTAACAGATCTGATTCATGCCAAGCCAAGGAACCCTGGTTTCAGTCTGGCTGGTTTGCAATGAGGCACCAGCTGCTCCCGCAGACCCCAGCTGAACCTCATTGGCACCCAGAGAGCAGAGATTAACACAGTGACCTGCAAAGACTGCTTGTAGGGCTGACACAGATACACCCGGACAGCTGGGCAGAGGACTGGCACAGACAAAAGGAAGGCGTTCGGAATAAAGCAAACTCATAAAGTTCACTTCACTCTCTGATCTCACAAAAGCAGCCTGAGTAATTGCATGTGTCTTCACTGGGAGCCCAGCAGGCTGCAGTCCTGCTTAGACCTGAGGCCAGATATGATTTAGTGTGTGCCTGAGAAAAGCTATTCTCAGACACGAGTGCAGATGCACGGAGGCAAAGATGTTCACTAAAAACAGTTTAAGAAAAAGCAATGAGCTTCAGCAAATCTCCTTTTTGATTATTTTTAAATGTTCCCGTGCATAATGATTATTATCTTGCGTTTGTAATCTGTCATTTACCCAGCATATAAACTGCTGAAGGCTTGAAACAATGCTCTGCTGTTAATTTGGACTAATATTTTCACATGCTAATGTTTGTTTTGATGCATTACTTTATTCTCCGCTGTTACTTTTTGCCTTAGTTCATCTCACAGGAACAATTCAAACCCTCGTTGCTCTGCTCAGTTGATAGAAACCAGAGCTGGTCTATTCTTCGGAGTTACTGTGTGCTCTCAGCAGCAGACTGTGTCATCTCAGCTAAGGTATTTTTGTCCTTGGGAGCTGTTTCTATCAGGATAAAAGCTTCATTCTGTTCTCCTCAGTCGAGTGGATACTTTCCAGCAGAACAAATTGTGTAACCTGCAGTCAGCAGCACAGCTCTGACCCACTTGTATGTTTGTGTCAGGTCAATATAAATGAACAAGCGCTGCACATCTAGTAACCAGGCATCCACACCCTCAAAAGTTTACTCCCTTTTCTTTGACACGCGCGGCGGGGTACACACCTTCTTTGTCGTCACGGCGAATGATCGCATCCTGTATGACGTCGGTGAGGCTGAAGCGGACGCGCTGCTTCTTGCGGTGGGCGGGCGGGGCTCGGACCTTCACGCCACCTTGCTGGCGCTGGAGGCTCTTCTCCCTCTCGTAGTACGCCCTTATTTGGTCACAGCGCATCCTCCTGACCAGGCGCTGGCGCTGGCCAATGGGGAGAGACTCCAGCAGACACTGGTCTATCTCCATGTTCTGACGAAAGACATTACATAGCTGGAAACAACCTGGTGAGAAAGACAATTAAAATAATGTTTATCTGCACGAAACTGCAAATATTATATTTATGCATCATTTGTTTTCACTCAAGCTCTGATGGCAACCCGTCCCTGCTAAAATCGAGGACGACAATCTGGTGAATCAGTGGAAACGCTGCAGCCCATAATAGCATTCAGCCTAATACTGATACTGAGCTAATGAGGCAAAGCTCAGGTGATAAACCACACGAACACTGACACTCTCACTTCCAGGCAGAGCTGTCTTATTGTTCTGTGTGCATGCATGTCTGCAGTAATCCAAATCGCATGTGGGCAGTCATTTAGCATATTCACTGTAAAGGATATCTGCTGTGTCTGTTCAGCCTTGGGGTGAGTGGAGACGAGCAGCCCAGCATTTTGTGTGTCATCCCTTCTCTCCGACAGCGTGCAGTGATTCTCCTGACTCTGCAGAATCTCCCCGCCGCTCAGTGGAAGTTAGCAGAACAGATCCCATCGCGAGGCAGCTGCTAAACCTATTAAGACCCGCTCGGCTGATTAGGATGTACAGTGTTTGTGCAGTAGGTGGGCTGAGAATGAGATTCACTAAGTGTGCTCAGGTAAAACCGGCGGACCGTACTTTCTAGTCTTCCAACCACTTAAGGCACTTTTATTCAGACACACATTCGTGTGCTGACTGCTAATCAGGCCGAATTCACTGAGTATCTCGACTGAAAAAGCCGGAGATCGAACCACAGATCCTCCAAGCTTCCCGAGCCACAACAGCTGGTTTTAAGTAAAAGTATGCACATGAATCTGGAACACTGACAGCACTGATAACTCAAACAAATTCAGCCACTCCGCGGTAAGTAAAATACTTAGAGGACGTCTTTGCAGAAATCGAGTTTGTTTTTCTTTCTGACTCACCATCTAATCCCTCTCCGGCCCTGACTGTCTCTGTATCTCATCTCTTTCATCAAACTCTCGGCCTTTTGTGCCTTTTTTCTGTCCCCTCTTTCGAAAAACTTTGTCTCTTCATTGATCTCCAGTGTCTCTATTTCATGTCTCTCTTTTAGAGCGCACATCAGTCTGTCTGGAAAGTTTGACGTACAGTACTTGTTTTTACTGTCTGTCACACTCCTGTCTGTCTCTCACTACTTCATCATCATCGCTCTTCATATCCGCAGAGTGACATGAGCTAGTCCTTGAACAGTTCCGACATCAAGGAGAGAAAACCCAGTGCAATAATAGAGACGGCCTCAACAGTCCTCCAACAGACACGAGTGGACTGTTGCTACATTACACAGTAAACTGCCGTCTCTCATCTGCAGGGCCCGAGGTGTGTTTGCACTAGATCTTTATCGTGGCACACAAAAAGGGCGTCCATGTGCTCTTTTCTGTTTTATATACATCTACACATTCATTCCAACACCTGTCTCTTACCACACACACACACACACACACCTTTTGCACTACACTAGTGCCATCTGCTCTGGTGAGGCATGTAAAAACAGTTCTTTTGTATTCAGGCCCCAGACACGGGCGGTCATTATTATACTGTTCATGCCAGGTGTCTGCTTCAACTGTATTTTATTTTAGGAACTTGGCTGCAGGTTGAGCACACACACACAATACATCTATTCTCACATATTTATTCTCCTCACCGTCTCCTCTACCCAGCTCATTTTGATATGTGACTTCCAGTGGGAGTAGACGTGCTGTGTGTTCAGTCTAGTGCCCACAGCAGAGTCACTGTGCTGATATAAGGTGGCCTGATGTACTGTATGCCGACACACAGCTCACTGCAAAGCTGCAAGTACATGGTGTAGGAGGTGTATGGAAGCGGGTAACATGTAGGGTGATTATTTTCATGATCAGTTGAGCTGACATGATTTTCTTTATTTACTGGTTCATCATTAATCATTCATTAAAAAAAATAATGAAATCATAGCTTCTTATTTGTTGACTGGTCGTTTCACAAGGCTGTGTTGCAAGTGAGTAATAGTTTAGTAGTCCAGTTTCTCTTCTGTGTGTCCTTACATCTCCAGCATCATCAAATCCTTCCACTGTTCTTCATTAACCAGCAGTGCCTGCCCTTTTCTATTTGATTGTCCAAAGCCGAGTGGTTACCACCACCACAAGTTCAGCACAGTGAACTTTGAGAGCACAGGTGTGAGGAACTAAAGGTTAAAAATCACTGACACAGCAGATTTCTTCCTTTTTTAAATCTCTTGTTCTCTTTAGTAATATCTAGTGGTGCTGTTGTGGACTGCAACCCCCTCGTGTCACCCTCAGCATTAAGGAGGAATTACGATGAAAACGTGCAAAAGGCACAACCTAGAGCCAATCTGGGCTGCATGGCAGTTCAACATGGTCAAAAACATAATGATTCTTATCTTCAGGTGCTTATACATTAATGAATTATGCATATTATATTCCATACTGGACCTTTAATACTAGCAGAGATCATAAAGCACACTAGCCGTCACTCCTCTCATCTCTGCCTTGGTTTGGTCTCTCGTATCCTTTACACACTCTGTCGTATCATCTATTAAAAATTCAAGGTTACAGTCACACCCAGCAGATGGGAACATACACAGCAGATCGATAACCATTAGATTCAGCTCAGCACCCTGAAGTAAAATAACATTTTGTTGGTAAAGATATTGGAGTGATACAAATGTACCTCTGAGTGAATAATGTATGTTCAGTTAGCTGGAAGCTTCACGTTAATCCAGCTGTGGTGGCTCTTAAATGTGATTGCTGAGGTGTGTCATAACCCGCTGTGTGTCGCTCTGTGTAATGTGTTATCGATGTAAAATGATTGGTCAGTGTATCAGAACGTTCCCAGGAGCATTTCTTTGTCTTTGGTTTTAGATGAAAACATCAAATACGGTCAGCGCTGACAGCGAAGATCAATAATTGCTATGCAAGCAATGAAATATACTTGAATTTACATTTTTTTGCATGAAAATATTTAATTTAGCTAATTATTTCTACACATTTATGCAGCATTTACTCAAGAGTCAGAAGGAAGAACTATGACATAATGTCTAGTCGGACAAAAATAACACAGGCGTTTTGCTCCTGTGTGATGAACGGCTCCGGACAAATTGATGGAATGTGAATGAGAGTGGCAAAGGACATTAGAACTGTGTCTAATGGGAAATAGGCTTGAATGAATCTGAGAGAGATGGAGTGAGTAGAGGGACAGAGAGAAAGAGAGAGAGAGAGAGACAGGGCATAAAAAGCAAGAGCTATCTTCTCCTGCCATCCCATCTCCAGGCTATCAGTTATTGATTGACTGTAGAATATCCCATGCCCCGTGCAGGCTAATGGCACTGACAGCACTGCGGGAGCTTGTAAATTAGGAAATAGCACACAAACACAGACACACACAGACAGGCTGCAAACTGCAGACACCATAAATGTGCAAGATATACATGTATGTAAAAGGGTGAGACAGGTCGGGTTCTCAGAGTCAAGGAGAGACTTTATGACAGTCTGCATCACCTCTACAGTATCGTCAGCATCAGTATTCTTCGTCCTTCCTCGCAGCATCTCTCCCTCATACCTCCTCAAGTCTGCTCATCATCCCTCGCACCACTTGGCCGCATCCTTCATGTGTCACTCATCCCGTCCTCACCTCCTTTCCATATCCCACTCCTGCCATTCCCTCCCTCTCATCTAAATCAACCCTCAGTTTCTCTCCATCTGTCCTTCTCTCTCTCTCTCTGCAATGACTTTCTCTCCCTTTCAGTCTGTCGCTGTGTTACGAATATGCCAGACGCTCGTTGGGGATCTGCATCTTCGTGGCTCTATTTCTCATCTTTCTTTTTTTCCCCTCTGCCGCTACCTGCCGCATTAACCGGTCAACTTCACACATCTGCAGCAGCTCTCTGCAGCAAGCTCACACACCCACTTACTGCACACACACACACCTGCACACACACACACACACACACACACGCATGCACGGACAAAAATACCCATTTGAAGTTTAGATTGTGCTGCTGTGTCCAGCTGGTTTAAGCATGTAAACTCAAACAGTACATGACACTCTGCATATAGTAAGTGCTAATACTTACTGCACACACCCAGGGCTGAGGCATACAGAAGTACACTTGCAGACACACTTGCATGCACGGATAAAGAGGTGGTGAATGACTACTTACAGCATTTGATGAAATGGTAGTGAGACATTTTTTTTTTTGAGTAAGTCAGACAGTCCGCCAGTCAGAAGAAAGGCTGGCAGGCAGGCAGGCAGGCAAAGAGGTAGGCAGGGAGTCAGTAAGTCAGGCAGGCAGGAGGCAGCTACAGGTTCCAGTAAAACTAACTAATGCAGACAGGGTGCATTATTAATCTGGCTCCCTGCATGCTATCCAAACTCCGTTCCCCTGCCTGCATTATTCACCAGCAGCAGCAGCAGCAGTAGCAGCAGCTCCGGTTGCAGCCCATGCAGCATCTACATGCGCACAGACGCAGACCCACATACACTCACACGCACACACACACTCACACACACACTCACACAAGACATTCACTCCCTCGATCAACCCGTCGGCAAGGGGAGCTGCGGCTGTTTCTAGCTCTCCTCGCCTACAGCCGGATAACCGCCGCACAACGTCTCCTCAGCCATGACCGTCGCACGTGCTCCACTCGCGTCACTGACTGACAGCCGGCTCAGCCCACCTCCAGCTCAACACACCCCCAATGACGCAATGCTCTTCACCTCCTTACACACCCCCCTCCCTGGCTCCCCTTCCATCCTACACCTACACACACACAGTGACTCATAAGGATGCACACCTCTTTGGACTATCCTCTGCCCAGTAGAAGAAAAAAAAAGGAGGGGGGGTTATTGTGTAAATGTAAAACATGGAAAGGGACAGATAAAGAAAAGGAGCAAGGAGGAGACAATGGAGAAAACAGAAGGATGGAGATAAGGGTGGAAAATGGAGGGTACAGATACAGTAGGGGGAGCAAGAGAAAGAAAAATAAGCAAGAGATGGCAAGAGGCAGGGAGAGAGGGGGAGCGTTCAATTGGATAGAAAGACAGCTAAAGAGAGGGAGAGACAGAGAAAGAAAAGCTGCTGCAGTGCGGCTCTGAGTGCGGTGTCGGGTTAAGTGTTCATCAAGGGTCTTAAACTGCCCACAAATTAACTACAGATAAGTATGGTTTACAAGACTAGGCATTACCGCACACTCCATCATGTGTTTATCATGCTCCAACACACCATGCACCGCTCGCAGCGTCAGGGTGTCTGCGGGGCAGCCTCTACGACTCATTTGCATATATAAATACCTAAGCTTTGCATAAAAAAAAAGAGGATTTGGCACAAGAGGGGAGAGAGTGTGATGATGGACGACAGAGCGAAGGAAAGAGACGGGAGAGAGAAGCGGGGTAAAAAATAAAAAACAGCAGACTAAAGGAGAAAGAGGAAAAGATGAAGTGAGATAGCATGAAAGACTGCAGACACACATCTACGCACATGCAACACAGACGAGTGTGAAACAGCTTAACATGCTGCGCGGTGTGACTAAAGCGGGATTGTGACACACATTTCAGAAATCTGTGCCACGGCGCTCCCACATCTGCAGGTTACAGAGCGTGTTGGAGGTTTTTAGCGCCGCTGCCTTGCATATCTGTCAAACACGACGCGTGCGGAGGTGGGATAAAAGAACGTGAGATGCAGGTGAGGTGTTACTGAAAGGAAAGGAGAGGCAGAGCAGAGACTGAGCGACGGATGTGTGTGTGTGTGTGTGTGTGTGTGTGTGTGTGTGTGTGTGTGTGTGTGTGTGTGTGTTCGAGTAATTCCTGTCATAGGAAATCAGGTCACTGCATCTTCAGAACAACTACCTGAGATGCCAGGTTTGTTTGTGTGTGTATGCATGCTATATTGATTCAATATATTGACTACACACACACACTCTCACCTCTGTAGCCCGGTAGTGTACCATTTCTGCTCAAGGACAACACAATGCCTACTCCATTAACACTTTACCCGTGACATCCAGACCTCACAGCAGCAGATCTGACATGGGAACGTCAAGCGTTTCCGTCTGAATGTCGTGAAGCATTAATGACTCGTGTGAAATCTTGCCACTGGCTCCTGCAGCGATAGACCTGAAACACGGTGTATCAGAGAAGGGGGGTGACGTGCTGGAACATCAGGACAAGCGCTAATACGGGGTCTCGATGTGAAACAAGCTGCTAGGAGGCAAGAGAACTCATCTCCGGTGGAACGGAGAGAACATAATGGGTTGGTGGACTAATCATTTCTACCTCTGTACAGCTGGAAATAGGTCAAGCACCTGAGCAACGACATACACAAAGAGAGTGCAGATGATGTGAAGAATAAAGAGAAGACCCATTTCTCAATGTGTTTATTCAACTATCTAGATGTGAGCAGCAATATAAACATGTGCTTGTTTGTATAGTGTCATAATAAATGTAAAAGCGTGTGCTGTGTTTCTCTGTGTGGAGACTGAGCATCTCTGCGTGCAGCAGTGACAAACACTCATTCTAACAGCTTCTGTCCCACAGGAGATGACACATTTCATTCTCTTTGACACAGCTGTCATCCTGCCATCATCACCCTCAGGTGTCGATCGATACTACAACTGTTACCACCGTGATTTCTACGATTACCACCCCCAGAGTGTGTACATATGCTCGCGTGCGATCCGGCTCTAATAACGCGGCGTTGTCTGATGCGGGATGTGTTCCCCAATTACCACGAAGCCAAAGGCGCTTGGTAAATTTTGGAGGGGTGATAAATTATATATGAAAGGGGATCTCTTTGGGTTAATTATTCAGCACAGGCTGATGTGGTGTATTTACACAAATAAATATTTATTTATTTTTGTCAGCCAAATGTAAAAAAATCTGAATACTATTTGCATGTATTACAGATGGCTTAAATAAAGAGCTTGCGTACGGGTTGGCTCATGTGCACCTGCATCCACATACACACACCATAAAGACTTGTTAAGCCCCAATGGATGAGTCGTCTGTGTGATTACAATGGGAACCCCGGGCTCGCTCTCACACACACTCCAACCACACTATCTATTTACTACACTACGCCATCGCTCTCGCCTCTTATCTACAGCGCCTCTCCTCCACAGCTGCACGGTCAAAGTCATTTGATTGTCTCGTGATTCCCAGCGGTATTTACATTTTGTTTAATTTCAGTGCATATCATATCGTGTCCCCCACAGTTATATAGTTAATTATGTGTATTCATTCTATTGTCTTCGGCAGTAAACAGTGGTGTGATTGTTTCACTGAGTTGACAGCTTGTGTTTTTGTCACTACATTGGTTTTTATTGTTTCATTGCCACTGTTGTTGTTTTTGTTAATTATGAAACACCCTGAAATGACTTATTGTTTATAATTGGATTCAAATATTTCTTTACGATTTATTGGGTTTCCACCAACTGGAAATGGAGCCGTACAGTATATTCTTTAGACAGTGCACTGAATAATTACATGTATGATATCCAGCTGAATAATTTAAGCATGTTCTTATTATTTTTATTACGGCCTCCTCCTCCTGTGAGCTTCATATACATAAAGGTTTTGTCAGCGTTTGTTTCACCTCATGCTTTCAGCCACATAATTGTTGTTTCGGAGGATCGGTATAACATGTTGGAATATTTAACAACTAGGTTTCATGGTGATGCATGATCCATGCATTAACAGCTGACAGCTGAGTTACAGCCTGGTTTAGATGATGGCAGACTTACTGTAAGGTGTGTCCCGTTTGACTGTGTAATTAATGTAATGTCTGCGTGGTAAAGACAGACCGGCCCTGCTGCACAGTGCTGATGTCATGCTGCTTTTCTTGACATGCTGTAGAGGTTTTGGGAGTGACGTGCTGATGTGGTTGTTCACCAGCTGTTGTCCCACCTGCTTCTTACACATGATTAAAAGGTTGATTTAGTGTCGCTCTGCTTCCTGTTCTTAGACAAGTGCAGCAATACTGTTAGCTCATGTATATTGTTTAGCTGCACAAAATAACTTTGTTTATTGACAAGGGAAGGATTTGAGATACTCGAAGCCATAGACAGACAAATAGACAGATGCATCTAGCACACAGGCACAAACACGAACATAGACTAGAGAACAGAACAAACAAAACAAACAGGACATTAAGGTGTAACACACAGACTGACTGAGCAAATGTTTAGAGCTGTCAGTCACAAACAATTTACAACTTTTTCTATGCAAACACCACAAAGAAACCTGAAGCTCTGTAACTGACTTGGTTGTCAGGGATTATTTGATCACCAGAAAATGATGAATTACTTAAAAAGATAACTATAAATGCAGCACACCTTGTATAAATCTAAAATGTATAATCAGGGTTTCACCCTTTAGGCTGGATTATATTTTAATCCAACCATTTTTCTCCTCCAAAACAGCAGCTCAGTCCAGGTTTAAACTGAACAGCAGGGATTACTATTTAATAATCATAATACTAGTTAATAGCCGAGCAGTTATATTGGTTCAATACCGCGGTGGCTCTTTGCCTGCGAGGGGAGGATTTAAACATTTTGCTGCATGATGCTGAAGGTCACCAAGAAACTCCAGTGAATGAAATATGCATGGTTTATGTGCCTCAAGTCAACACACAGATGATATTTAGCAGTGTAGCTGATTATTGCCACCCCCTCGCTGCCCTCTCCTTCCTAACATGAGACGGTACAGCACTGTACCGGAAAGATGGAATGAAAACTGGAAAAATTGTTATATTCAGGTGATTATACACTAATGAAAACATAGTTATGCATATTATATATTCCATATCTGCCATATTCACACATGGGACCTTTAAAGCTGCATCATGTCATGTAAGAGTCCAAAAAACAACTTACAGTGACATGCATTGGCACAATAATAAATTATGAAGTTCTTAGAGATAAAAAAACAAATACCAACATTCATCCTAATGGAGCCTCCAGCTTCTCCAGCTACAGATAAACCTGTCAGAGGGCTGAATCACTGGTGAATCATCACCATTCAGCAGACAAACACATTAAATGCATTTGTGCAAAAACGTGATGGACAAAAGGTGGACAGATGACCGTGAGAATGGCATCCAAAGAAAGAGTCACACAGTCCATCTGGATCAAAAAGCCAAGTGTTGCTTTCAACGCAGAGTGACGCGCTTCCTCTTCTGACAGACAGCAGGTTATTCATTTCAAACAGAACAAGTACGAATGAGCAAAATTCACCTGAGGTTTTGTGCAGGCGCACCATGTTGCACCATGTGCAACAGTCACCAGAGCTGAGTATATAACTCCACACAGAGACACAGATATCTGTCTGTAGCATTGAAAAGGTAGAATCGTGTGCTTCCTCTTTGATGACACAGTTCCTTTTCGGTTTTTGTATGTTAATATTTAAAATTTCAGTAGTTTGCCATTAAAATGAAGGTACTGAAAAAGTACTGCTTTGATGTTGGTAGAAATACTGTGTAATGTGGATGATAGCAGACTTTCTTCTACATGTGAGAAATGACTAAAATAAAATCTTTGTTTCCAGAGAAATCAGATGTTACCAGTATAGGAATCGACTTTGTAGCTGCCAGGTCCATTTGTCTGTGCGTGCATGCTCTTAGAGCGCCAACAAGACACTCTCTAACTAAACCATGACAATCAAATCAAGATTCCCTACAAGAGACAAACAGAAGGACGAGACAAAAACTGAAAAGTGGTTCATCATAATTCATCTTGATACTTTTAAGGAGGGCATACGATCATAATAAAGGGGTCAGGTGGTAGACTGGGCTGGACTGGAAAGCAGCCAGGTAGATTACTGTAATTTCACAGGTCAAGACTCAGCTGGAAGGAAGGAGAGTGAGGGAAGAGCAGAAAGGTAACATCTGTAACCTCTCCCAGTCAGTACACTGCTATCACTGATTCAGCTTATTATCACCGCAGGCCATGGGCAAAAAGAAAAAGACACAGTGGAATCATAAAGGAGGGGGAGTAAAGTAAAATGTCCGTCAGAATCAGGACAATTTGACAGACAAATGAAGTAAATCAGTAAATGACAAAAGGAGTGGGAGATGAAGGAGAACTATAACAATTAATAAGTTATGAGTGAGTTTCTCTCTCTCTCACTCTCTGCCTATAACGATGTGTCTGCTTCTCTCCCCTCCACCCGTCAACTCCAAAAAACCCTCGAACTGGCAGCGAGTGGATCTCTCTCCCTTCCTTTGTCTATCCTTCACTAGCTTCTCCCATAGCTCCCAGCTCCAAGCAGCTGGCACAATGGACAACATGGGAACATAAAGGATGGAGCTGCAAGCTTCAGCGAGAGACAATCAATAACCGGACAAACAAAAGAGCAGCGCAGTCCTGCATGCGAGAAGCTCCCGACTGAAGCAGCGCTGGGCGCAGAGGCGGCGTCCTCCTGTTACCTTGTTCTGTTCTCCGCTGACTAAGACTGAAAAGCATGACCGCTGCCTGACACACACACACACACACACACACACACACACACACACACACACACACACACACACACACACACACACACACACACACACACTGTACTAGTGACTCACGGCGAGCTAACAGACCCGTGAACAGTTGGATCCAACTCCTACCCCACATGAACATTCTGCTTATGTTCTCGTGTTACACTCACAGCTGCTCAAATTCAAGCAGCAACGATACCTGCTGTGTGTGTGAGCAAGCGTGCACACACTGTACTGTACACACACACACACACACACACACTCCTAAACATGTACAATTATACGCAACCGGCAATTTGTTCTTTCTTTGGCAGAGCTGATATAGACTGACACAAAATGCTAGATAGGGATGGTATATAATTATGAGTACACTAATAATAATAATTAGGTTTGAGTGTAATGATTTTAAGGAAACAAATCTCTGTCGTGCCGACTCTTCTGAAACACAGAGGACGTTTTACATGAAACTAAGTGTTTGCAGATATTACAGATTACAGATACAGTGAAGCTGATGATTTTAACCCACTTTTCCTTATTCTTCCTAGCATGACGGGGAAATACATGAAACAGATGATCTAGAGTCTGTGTTTAGTTTGTCCGTTCTGGGCTACTGTAGTTCAACATGGCAATTTGAGGTAATTATAGACCCTTAAATACACACACATGAATTTAATGGCCTTTTTTAACCAAATAGTCCCAGAAACAAAGTTTTTTTTTCATTTCTTCATAATTTAATGTCATGTGATGTCTAAACTAATGCTGGACACACCTTCTACAACTAGTGTATGCTTGGAGTCTGAATGCTGTGTTTGACCAGTCAGCGATATTATTGACTTTCTGGCTGAGGTCGCTGCCCTCTCTCCCAAATTAGCCCCACATCCCTGTAAGTCATTATTCATCATTATGTATCATACAATCAATGATCCCAAATAACGTGACTAGTCACTCTAAAGTGCTAACTGTAAGATTACAGTCCAGTGTGCTCCTCTCTCAATTAAAATAAAACAGGTTAGTTATCGGTTAATGTGTGTCAGGCTATCAAATGCAAAATGAACCCAAACTGACATCCCAGCATGCACCTGTGTTAGATTCCCTAGGACAAGGTTACATCACTCCCGGGTAGCCTTGTGAGAAGAAGTAACAAGGTCAGACACTAAACTCTACACCAACTATCCTCTGTACATACTCACATATAGCTGAAACAAAAGTCTCTTTTTGCAGAAAATGTTCTCACTTTTAAATACATAAGAGTGGCTGCATGCATCTTCCATTATATTTGAGTTTACTGTTTCAGTGGTTTGAGGCAGGAAAGCATTGGGAACACTCTGACTCTGATTTAGATACGGAGGCATGCCTGTCTGATTAAGCTACTTGCTGTTGCACCGCCTCATTTACACTTGCTTTAAAAAAGATGGTGTCAAACAGCTGAGCTGTGAGCTCTTAATAAAAAAGAAACGAAAAAGTTGTGTCAGCTATACTACCATAATAACAGCATTTAAAGGTCGACCGTCAGTAATTAGCAATGACAGCACTGCTGTTTCAGGACATGAGATAATAGTCTCCACTACGCGAATACACGGACTCACACGTGTGCTAAACATCCCAGGAGGAGATGTTGGTGACACTTCCTGTGAAGTACGGGATCTCTACTCCATGAATTCAAGTCCTAAAAAACAAAGAGAAGAAGTGGAGAAAAGAAAAAGAAAGTGAGGACGAGCTCATGACAAAACCCTCCACACAGTCTGTGCATGTGGGCATGTTTCAGTGTGAGTGTCTGTGTACATGTCCAGTCACCATAACTGACCACAGCGTTGCCAACCAGCTGACACCACAAGGAGGAAGGACTGACTGCGCGCACACACACACACACACACACACACACACACACACACACACACACACACACACACACACACACACACACACACACACACACACACACACACACACACACACACACACACACACACACACACACACACACACACGCACACACACACACAGACTTCAGGATGGTGTAAACACAACCCCTCATGTCGCTAAGCAACCTCCTTTAAACGCCTTCTCCTATCTAGCAGTCATGAACAGAGTGAACTGAAAGATAAAGAAGAAAGCTAAAACACACACAGACCATGGTTACAAAACAGAAACAAAATGTCATGTCAAAGACAACTTGGAATGTTTTTTTGGGAAGGGTGATACGCCTGTTTTGAATTTGATGCCAACAACAAAAAAGTTGGACAGTGGCAACAAAAGACTGAAAATCTATCTGACAAAGAAGGAGGTTAACTGGCGACAGGTTAGAGAGAGTAAAGAAGTAAAGATGGGGACGGGTTCACCGCTCAACTTTCAATTTAAGAATATTGTTTCTCAACGTAAAACTGCAAAGAATCTGCGTATTTCATCGTCCACAGTTCATAATATCATAAAAAGACTCAGAAGAAATCTGAACTGAAAACCAACATTGGATGGCCGTGATCTTCAGACCCTGCAGACAGCACCGCATCGAAAACAGACACGATTCTGTCGTGGACATCATAATCGTCTGTGGACACAGTTCATCACTGCGTCCACAAATGACAAACTCAACCATGCAAAGACAAAACTGGATGCACAGCTGAGCACATTTAAGATGGACTGAGACAAAGTGGAAAACTGTCCTGAGGTTCTGTTTGGGGAGAGGAGAGGGAGCATGTAAACGCAGCATCAGTGATGGTATGTGTGCACATGGCATGATGGGTAACCTGCACATTTGTGAAGGCATTAATGTTAGTACAGTTTCTGAGTAACATTTGCTGCCAAGTAGACGACTTCTTCTTCAATGTTGAGGAACTGAAATCGTACTGAAGTCTGAGTGTTGTTAAAGGAAGAGGTGATGAACAGAGCAGTAAACATGAAACATGTTGCTGACCTTAAATTCAAAATGGGCATTTCATTTTCCGAAAATTCTCAGTTTCTATTTACACAGTATTTGGAAACAGCGCTGTAAGACAGGATTCAGTGTCAGAGGAGTGGAACGGCTTCAGTTCCGATTATTTCCTCCCAACGGAGACAAAAAAACACTATGTTGAGCTGTGTTTCTCGCTACAGGGCACATCTGTTCCCAGAGCGCAGACAAAGAGCATTCGGGACTGGTGTGGCTCTACAACTGCTGACCCAGTTGTGCCCCCAACCATGGCATCTGAAAAAGCTGGCATGCTGACAGTGGTTCACTTAGCCGAGCTTTTACAGTGTCGTGACTTAAAAGAGCATTGTTTTAGAGCCAGTGAACATCCGCCTTAATTTCTCCTCTCGATAAATACAACGAGCCGACCAGTTGTGGCTGACGCTAATGTACACAAAAGCCAAGCAGTCCACTCCCACTGTGTGGTTTCCTGCACCTGCCACGCTCCTCAGCTTTAAATTAAACTATCTGAAGCAGCCTCATGTATATTCATCCTCTCCTTGTTAATAATTAACTCCCTGAGCGTACCCACAGTGCCGACACCTTACTCCGTCTCAAAGACACGTTCCAGGCATTTGCACCTAACGTAACCTCACAACAACACCGAAACACTTTAGAAGAAAAGTTTGAAGCAAACTAAACTGACTGATATCCTCTTTCAGCATTTCTCCTGCACTTTTAAAAACTTTCTTTACTTTTTAATTCCAACATTTCACAGCCACGGGCGTTACAAGAAAATGTGTTCCCTGTATTGTCACGGTCTTTACCCTCGCACACTGTTCTTGGAAGCCAGTGTCATTTCTGAATAAAACAGGACGGTCTGGTTAGGAGCAGCAGCAAAATGACTAAATGCAAATTCAAATGTAAATCTGTCTCTTTTTGCATATTCTCCCGGGCGCCAGCACCGTTCACACATGCCTGTCACAAGAGGCCATACCCGATTGCCTACAGTACATTGTCCTTGGAGCTTAAATTCTCTCTTCAACAACAGCGTGGCCTTGATGGCAGCAGCTGAAAAGATGTGAAAAACAAACCACCGTCCAGAATTCACCTGGGTGCATTCCAACAGATCTGTAGACCAGTCGTGGTCCAATAATGGATTATTCTTTTAAAATCTATCCTGAATGCTAATCCTTTGAGCCCTTGTGCTATCTGTTCCTCCATTCTGGATGTTGGCCAAAGAGAAGAGACACCGAGCTAAAGGGGTCCTGATTGTCTTTGCTGTCACCTCTAGCCCCTACCCTGGCCATTTGTCCCTCAGGGGGTCATCGCGGGTCAACGTCATCATTAATCACGCAGAACGGCACAAGGCTTTGCCAATGAACTCTCAGCGGGGTGGCACACTGCGAGGAAACACTACCCTTTAATCAGAGGAGCCAGGTTCAAACTCTAGCTCCTCTTTTCAACTAGTGAGACTTCAGTTTGTTGACCCCTGTGAGGCCAAGTGACAAGATGAGAAAATGATGGCATGATAACTGAAAGCATCAGACGCTTGACAACAACACAGCCACAAGAGAGCGTCTCTCTCTCTCTCTCTCTCTCTCAATCGAACACATGAACATCAACAACAGATTCATGCTCGAGTGTGAGCTCCTAAGTGTTACTACATATACACCACTCATAATTCTTGTTAAGGCGCGGGGATCTGACAGCACACTGACATCATTCTTGCACAATCAGCTGTTCATTCTAAGCCAGAAACGCACACATTCTTCCACACTGAAGCATCTCACGGTATATTTAGAGCGACGACAACTGCACGGCACATCTGCCTTTCCTTTAACGGCACGCCGGGACACCACACACACACACCACACACACACACACGTCCTTTCTATATATGTCTGTCTCACATGTTGTCAAGACCTATCAGTGTGAAAAATCACACCTACACTCGCCTTCATCCTCAAAAACCCTCAACCTTCACTCTGATGGAGGAGCAGAGAGAGAGAGAGAGAAAACAGACTCACCGGTGAGAGCTCATCCACAGGAGACACCAGGGCACACGGAGGAGAGAGAGAAATGTGTCTGCCCGACGAAGACCCGAACGAGAGACGCCTCCCCGTGCTCCGCCACCAAATCAATTTCACACTCTCTCACCTCCCCGCCACTGTGATGTCATTCATTCATCCGTTTCCCCCCGTAGCCATGGCAACTCTGCCGCTTGGAGCCGTTCATTCTTTTACATCTGTCTCTCTCTCTCTCTGTCTTTCTAGGTCCCTCCCCCTCTCCAGACCTCAGTGAACCCAGCCCACTTTCTCCTTATGAGAGGGGGGTACAGTCACACCCCCCAGCCTCACAAGCATCCACACCTCCTCCCCTCCACTATTACATCGCGGGGAACGAGTAGGAGGGTACGAAAACACAAAAAAGGGGAGGCGCCTGGATTCACCTCATGTAGCAAAAACACACCCTGAAGACTTTGTGGTCAAACAGGCGTACTTTTGTCAAGGCTGCCCCATAAAAAGACGAGAACTGGCAGACAAAAAGAGCCGGCGGGGGGGGGGACACAACCGAGTCTGAATAGGTGGGACTGAGTATCTCTTGTTTAGACGTGAGCCAGCTGTCTAATCTGCACACACAGACAAACACATAAACCTAAAAGCTGCAGATGTGTGTAACTCTCCAATAGACTCACACTCGGCCCCGCAGTGTAGTGTGAGGTGATGAATAGTTAATGGCCATCACTGATGATCATTACGACGGTGCCTCTCTGCTAATAATCCCCATGTTGACCTTGGAAAAAAGGGGGGTGGGGGCAATCTGGTCAGTCAGAGACGAAATCAAACAAAGACACACACTCACACACACACACACACACTCACACACACCATCACCTCCGTCTGAAGCCGCCTCTGTCATTTAATTATGACATTTCATCACTTTCCTCATCCTCACCCTGCACTGCCACCGCTCATCACCTTGAAGTAACAAGTTAGTGTTTCTCATGCGCAGTAAGTCATAGTTCATGCACCACTGATGTATTCTCACATTGTCAACTAGGTGGAAAGGTTTGTCTTTTATTTAACCTCTATTAGAAGCATTATTCTGGACAGTATACTCTTTGTGGTCATGGATTACTCACATCATGAGTCAGCAGTAAGGAGGCAGAGGCTCGATGCTGCCAGTTATCACCAATCATGAAATCAGCGCTCCATGACTCATGCGGGGCGTTGTGTACTACACATGAAGGGAAAAATCTCATCAAAACATTGTTATTTTTTCACCAGCTATCCAGCAGTCGGTTATATTTTATGACTTATATAGACGTCTCAGACTTTCTTTTTCCTCGTCTGACAGCTGGGGTGAAACTTTAGAACTTTATATCCAGTATTTCCACTGAATGTACTCCAGAGCAGCACAGAGTCTAGGTCTTTCATAGAAACACAGAGGCTATGAAAATTATGACACAAGCCAATGCAATATGTTTTAACGAATAATTGTTCTGACCTTGTTATTCTGAAGCTGTCCTCCACTTCCAAGGAGCTCAGCTAAGTCACAGTGGCAGACTCAGTGTTACCTGTTAGCACCAATGTCTCATTAAGTCTTCCTAATGCTGTCACACCGAGGAAGACAATGTTCTTCGAGGAGCTCTCCTGCTGGCAGCAATGTAAAAGTCACTATGCTCACCACGAAGTGGAACTACTAAGTACTGTACTTAAGTACTAAAATGCAGTATGTGTACTTATTTTTTCCCCCAACTTTCACTTTTACTGCACTACATATTTTTGATGAATTTAATACTTTTACAGCCGGACACGAGGCGATATCGAACAAACCGGTTTGGTGACAGGACTCGGTGACTGTCGCCGGAACCACGCCAAAAAACCAACATCACACATCAACCTCGCTCGTGCGCCGTACGTCATACACCTGACGCACCAAGGCGCGCGCTCTCTCGCCTGCTGCCCCGCCCCCTCGCTCTCGCATTCATTCAGACGCATTCACAGACCATGGGAAATCACAGAACTCTACCATGAACATTGTAACACTGTAACATTAGAAGTTGTGTCTTGATAAATATTTAAAATAATATAAACAACAGTACTTGTACTAGTACTTTTACTTTCAGTATTTGAGTAGCATTTTTTTTACATACTTCTACTTGCAATACTTAAGTACAAAACATTTTGAATACTTTTGTACTTTCACTTAAGTTTGGTGTTTAATGAACACTTCAACTTCTACTCAAGTCAGTTTTTTGATATAGCACTTGTACTTCTACTCCACTCCTTTACTCCAGTACTTTATACATCTCTGCCAATGACACTAATTAAGGTTCAGTTCCATTTATTGTTTCCGGTGAGCTAACCTGCACCACTGCAGCACCCTGACTCTGCTTGAGCTGAATGGAACTGGACCTCCTTAATCATTGGTAACACCTGTGTTTACTCTTTCACGTGCCGCTCTGCCTATATATGTGTATGTATATATGTATAATTTACATATATGTAGCATATATACGTAAATTACATCATTATATCACTTACACTCGAAAACTAGTCCAACATCAACAACAAGCAAGTGCAACAACACAAGACATAGCAGCCAGATAATTTTACTTACTAGTCCAACAGCAGAAGCCCAGCTCGTCTGTCTTTCAGCATTTTATTTCAAAATAGATTAAAAGTCACTCCGAGATTTACTCCTGTCTGGCTCATTTTCTCTTCTTAGCTTCCTCCATCACCGTCACCTCTCTCATTATGTCCCCAGACGCTGCTGAGCTCAGTTACATTACATCCCGCCTGCAGAGCTCCGATTCTGCCATGACACGTACAAACACTCACCACCACCCCCTGGTGGTCTGAGCTCATAATCTGAGTAAACATTAGCTGTAGTTCACATTTCCATAAAATATGTCAAGTTCCACCAGAATTTGTGAAATAGTTGCTGGTGGTGTGTGAATTAGTCTCGTAAAGTGTCAAGTACATCTCATGGGTGGTTGTAATCAGGGCGTAGACACTGTTCACCTGATTACACACCGGGGTAGCATTCACATGATTTAAAAATCTGCTCAGACTCTGCAGTTATGCATCAGTAATTATCTTCAGTGTGCAAAGAAGCTCTTCATTTGTTTTGTGCTTGTGTTATTTTAATAATATTAGGGTTTAAAATTCCTTTGAGGCAGTTTAGGAATCTTGATGTTTTTGTTACCTAACTTTCCGCAATTGGTTTTATTTGTTACTTCGTGTGTCATTTGAACGGCTGCTCCTTGTGTATCAGTCAATTCACTACTACACTATCTTATAAATGCACACAACAAGAGTGGACAAGCTGAAATCATTCACTTGGTGGTTTTAATGGGTTACATTACAGGCCAGTCTGGACATCCACACAGTCAGAGGCCAAATGTAACTGCTCATGCTCAACATACAGCAGTCTGTCACTGCCCTGGTACATACAGTACCAACCCATAATTTCAAGACTGGACTTGTGCTGCGTTTGCACAACTAGGCGTGAAGCTGTAGCTCTTCGTGTGTGTTTCATGGAGAACATTGTTTACATGCTCCGCTCCGACCGGACAGCTGTGTTCTGATTTAGCTGCAGTACCGCACACGAGGAAGTAGTTCTTTTCTGTTGTCGTCACAGTTAGTTTGTTTGGTCTTTTACGTAAAGCCGGGGCTTAACTTTCTCTGATTTCTGGCACAGAGAAGTTTTTAAATTCATGTAATGCTTTGCACACATTTTCTCCTGGACAAGGCTCACAAATCTTTTCTTGCTTTAATCCCTGTATAATTGAGCTTTTCTCAACTTTCCTCACCCTCGTGCCTTTTGAGTTTGGAGCTCGGCGGGGCGGCCATTCACAGTGAATCACGGCCGATCTCTCTCCCAGCTTTTGGTTTGTAAAGTGTGTGAGTGGCTTGCTGGACTTATCACACTTAACCTTGACTTAACAACGCTTTCTTATGCTTCTCTGCTTATTAGACCCCTGTTACGGCGAGGTAGGTGTGTGGTCGTGGCTCTAGTTGAGCTGAACTTCCTCTGGAATAGGGTCAATTGGCAAATGTAAGAAAGATTGGAAGATGGAGACAAAGTTAGAGCACAGAGAGAAAGAGTTACAGGAGTGAGTGTGTATTAAATCTATGAATTGACCTCAATGGGCCATGAAATTACCAGACTGGAGGTTCAAATCACAGAGAGGCACACCACCTTTAATCCAAAGCCGAAGCAATTCCCTCCACAGTATGGCCTGAGATCTTTCGACATTATCCTTCTGTTCGGAGCTCTTATCTGCACTCACGGAAAATGTGCAGAGGATATGACTCCATCCCTTCTCCTTCTCTCATTGCCCTTCACCTCGATTCCTCTCTTTCTCCCTGCACTATATTGCACCATCATTCGGCTACGCCGTGCATCAGTCTCTTCCCCAACTATCTGCCTCACTCTTTCATCCGTACATTCTCCGTCTCTCTCTTTCTCTCTCTTGCATCCTCTCTGCTGCACACTCTGACAGGCATCTGCATGATTTGCATGATAGTATGTGGGAGTGTATCATAGCGTCGTAAGAGGGGGGGCATCATGCCCCATTAGGTATTGACCTAATTTGATTAGGGTTGAAAGTGAGAGATGACATGCTTGAAATCGAGCACACAAACATCACAGCCGGGCTTTCATCTCGGCATACACTCCCCCCACGGCTTCTCGGATAGATCAAAGTAGTGGTTTTAAAGGGAACGCTGTTCAAATCATCAGCATTGCTCTGCAGCTGGGCTCATATTCTCCACTCTATGATATACACTGTCTAACTGCAGGCTTAGAAAACCAGGTAGGTGGACTAGTGTTTGTGTGCATGCATGGATGCATGTGTGTTTGAGGCTTGATAGTTGCAGTAATGTAGTTACATTTTATACACCTTCCCTCTTGACACATTCCAGAAAGACGAGGGGAATAGCTGCTGTATGAGCTGCTCTCTAAGCGCCTTATCTGTCGCTTCTTCCCTTCCACATCTGTCCTCTTTCGGGGGAAAACATTTTCGTCCCTGGTCACGATCCCTGCCGTGTCACACCATCTTGTCATTTCAATTCCCACTCACAACACATCAAATTACCTTCAGCACCTTCACTCGTGCTCTTTCAGCTCTATCGTTCCGGTTCAGGGTGCAAACAGGTGAGATGTATATACGCACGAACACGTACGCAGAAGCAAGTCCTGGCAAGCCCATACCCTGACCCTGACACTGACGTCCCTTACAGACGCGGTGTCTGATAATAGATCTGGAAGGGCAACAAAGTCTGCAAGGCCACCGGTCACATGCCAGAGGCAGCAAGCCCGCAATTATATGAGGAAGTCTTCTATGGAAAGATGGGGTCAAATGGGGAACAGCCTCCCCCCTTCCTCCTCCTCCTCCTCCTCCTCCTCCTCCGACGAAGGCTACCATCATATAGGGCTTGGTAAACCTTTGTGTCAGCCGATGCACCTGTTTAGTGTTGAACCCATGCGCACTGCTCTGTTTGATGATACTGTTTCATCAGATGGTGGAGGGGGGGTGGTGGAGGTGTCTGACCAAAGGTTTGGATTCAATCTTGCTATGCTGGAAAACTTCCACTCCCAAATAACATGTTGTTGCTGCTGCTGCCAGCAGTGCTTCCCACCACCTGTCTTCAGCTTTAGCTGCTGTTTGAGTCGGGCCAACTGCCCCGCTCCCATGGGCCCACGCTCGTACAGTAAGAATAGTCTGGGAATTCATCCTCATCTCGGGATCGTTTCGCAACTCGCAATGTGGACACCAGAGATATATCGGAAGAAAGAATATGGCGACAGGAAAAGTGACGGATTTACACGTCCTGTTTATTTTGGATTTATCACATTTTCTAAATCAGCATTGGATAAAATCAATCGACTACGACTGTCAAACGACATTGTTAGGCTGTGTTGTGTTATGTTTTATATCACTGGAAGTGCAGTAGATTTGATGTTTGGTTTACCTAAGAATATTTAAGTTGTGGTACCTCTGAGCATTTATCTTTGTTAACGATTAACCAATCAAATATTGGATCAATTATTAATGTATAATATGGTTTTTAAAAAATCCTTTTGTGAATATTTTTATAAATATTTTGATTGCAATATTGATCATTTTTACCAAACATATGTGTTTTCTTACGTCTCTACAGCACTTCAGTAAAGCACTGTTTTCTCACACATTTTCCCTTTATCAAAGAACTGTAGCTTTTATAATTTGGATATTGCAATGTCAATAATATTTAGATTAGTTGTGAGGCCCTGGGATCAATCAATATCCAAACGAATGCAGTCTTTGTTTCTATTCAAATGTGTGCCTCTAGTTATTGCAGATTTTAATCTGTCTCTCAAATTCACCAATTATAAATAACCCATATTGGTGTGGATTACAATTTGGCCTAATCAGCTTTGTGGGTGAAACGAATCTCCGGCTTCCCCAGATGAACGGTAACCCCCTTTAATCCCATCCCACCCCCCCACACTTCTGTCTGCTCAGTCAGCTGTCTGCCTTCTGACGTCAGCTGCCTGAAATGCATCTATCTGCTCTAGTGTATGCAAGTGTGTTTTCTTTTCTGAAGGGGGGCTAGGGAAGTGTGTGTGTGTGTCCATTAGAGGAGCTGCAAAGGAAATCCAGTAAGCGTGGTAACCGGTAAGTCCCATCCAAGAATAGATCAGTTGGTGGACAGACCAAAGGTTAGGCATCAAAAATGTAGACAAAGGCTTGTGAGGCCCCCCAGTTAGAGGTGCCAGCGAACTGGAATTCTTCCGCAGTTCAACTTGAACGATCAGACAACAGACAGAAATGTTCCAGGTAACAGTTGATGGCTGTATTATCTAGTTTTCCTCCGTGAGCAACTTTCCCCTCCTTAATCATGCATAAAAGGTGTGGTTTGAATCTTGCCAAAGCCACGGGGCCTCGGGGTTGCAACGCAGTCGGTGGGCTGCTTTACATGAGTGAAACAGCGGGAGGGGATGTATATTCCTTGAACACCTCTGGAGCTCTGACAGCGGCAGATCCATCACAAAGCTTTCTTGCAGGGAAAAGTCTTCTTCCTCCTCCTCCTCCTGCTCCTCGTCCTCCTGTTCTTCGTCATCGTCCCCCTCTTGCTCATAAATCAACCCATAATTATCAGGCAGGGTGGTGACTAAGTCTTGAGACCATGTGGCTCAACAGCTGACCACAGCACAAGGGGGACTGGGCTACGTCCTGACACAGACGGACTGGCTGCAGCTTTCAGACGTCTTTGCCTGCTACACCCACAGATCAGCACAGAGCAGCACGCTTTGTCGTGTTCCGAAAGGAAAAAAGAAGTATGAAGGAAGAAAGACGAGCCAGAAGGCAGCTGCTGGAGAAAAGCATTGTGGAAGCATGTGGTTGAGATAATCTTTTCAGTTTAGGGAGAGTGATACCTCCGTGCAACGCTGGCAGGCCCACAATCTGGCTGAGCAGCAGGACAGATGGGTGTAGCACACACACACACACACACACACACACACACACACACACACACACACACACACACACAGCTGGTTGAAAGGGAGGCTGTGACTGAAATGGAAATCATCCCTGTACATCAGTTTATCGTGATCGATTTTTTACACAGTGTGTAACAGTTATCATCGTCCCAAGTGTTTAACACCAACAGGTTCGTCACACACACACACACACACACACACACACACACACACACACACACACACACACACACACACACACACACACACACACACACTGGGATGTGTAGACTCTCAGCAGTCTGAATGAGCCCATCTGTGAGCTCCTGTGAAACAAAAGCAGAGTTTTGTAGGCTGACACGGGCAGAGTTATGTTCAGAGGCGGACAGGTTTTAGACTCTGCTCTGGTGTGACTGTCTTTTTTCTGTCCGTCCTCTGTCTCAGTCTCTCTCTAAACATTGACACTCAGGCGTCCAGTGTACACATCACACGTCCACCACCACAGCGTTTGTGTGAAAGCTGCCCAAGGTCCTCTAAAAACTGGGACGATTCCCAGCTGACATCTAGTAGCCTCCAAGGGCTTTCTTTCTTTTTTTTTTTTTTTGGATGAGCGTGTGTTTGTGTGTGCAGTGAACAAGCCAACAAACCTGTTTTCTCTCTTTCTGCGTTGCCAGCCCCGGCACACATGCAAGCATCTCGGGGCAAACAACAGCATGCAGAGACAGAAAAAAAAAATAGGGGAAAGAAACAAAGGCCAGAACAAAGACGGTGGACATTTAAGAAGAAGAAGAAATTCCCAGAAGAAGAAAAGGTGTAAAGTAGAGTGGATGCAGACGGAGGCAGACACTCTTTGTTAGATGTTTGTTCAGTTACGGAAAAGAAAAAAATCACAAAGACTAAAGCAATAAAAGAAACAAACTGCCAGTGGACAACATTTATGCCATCAGGCCCCATGTGAGCACAACCCGCACCAAACAAACAGCAGATAAGTGGCACCGTACCTCACTGTGACATTTCCACCGTAGTTCTTGGCGCTTTTTCTTGCCGACTGAGAAACAACATCCAGAGACGATTTGTGGTCTCAGCTGCAAAGATCTAAAAAACACTCAGTGAGAGAAGAGTGTGAAAAGAAATATCAACTCTCCCAGCTCTTTCTACATCTACACCCAGAGGCTAAAGTCCTCCACTGACATCCCATCAGAGAGGCAGAGAGAGAGGGAGGGGGGGAGAGAGAGAGAGAGAAAGAGGGGAGTGTGCCAGTTTGGGTGAACTGGGGAGGGGGGGAGTCATTGAAATGGAGAGAGAGCATGAGTCCGTGAGAGAGAGAGAGAGAGAGAGACGGAGAGATTTAGGAGTTCGACAGTGTTTGTACAAGAGAGAAAACGAGTTTAAATCTCTCATTACAACTGCTTATCACAAGCCCAGAAGCAGCTGGTGGGAATGAGTGACACATACAGGACGTCATACACACTACACTCTGTTGCGTGTGTGTGTGTGTGTGTGTGTGTGTGTGTGTGTGTGTGTGCGTGCTGTGTGTAAGGGGGAGGAGAACCAAACACTCAGACAAAAGCCTAATAGTGAAAACGGGAGGACAAAAAAAAAGCAGCGTGCAGCAGATGTGCCTACCCTAACACCAGCCTTCTCCACCACCACCCTCCACCCTCCACCCTTCCCTCTCATCCCCCTTGGGATGCCAATGTCTGTCAGCCACTTTGGTCCAGACTGAAATTTCTTAACAGCTTTCGGATGGATTACCATGAAACAGTGTGCAGACATTCATGGTCCCCGGAGGAAAGACTTCTTTGTCGAAAACCTAACTAGCAGCCCAATTAATTAGACACGTTTTCACAGCTGTTGGATGGATTGGATGGAAGCTGAATGATTTTTTAAGTGACTTTTAGCTCATGATTCAAACCTGTTAAACTGATGCTGTACTTATGATGTGGTATTATCAAGCGGCCATGCAGAAGTGCCAAAAACTGACTCCATATTAAAAATGTCCAACTTCACAGCAGAAATAAACATGTTTACAGCCTGGTACAAAAAACAGTTTTGCTCTCTGTAGCTAATTTCCCCGTTCATGACAACTGTACTGAGGCTGAATTTATATACAACTCACCTGTTCACATTATATTAAGGCTTAAAGTTATGCAGGATTAAGAGCGTGGACGCTTTGATTGACAGGTGGGTGCCATTACAGATGGCTTGTTTAAGCACCCAAGGCTTCATCTGGTCCGCCAATGATCCATGTCTTGCTGATTTTATATTAGCTGGGAGGCGGAAGAGGCAGGACCACCAGCATGGCGGCAACTGTGGGTGACACTGTGCATGTGCCGTCCATTCTTTATACTGTCAGTGAGTATTATACAGCTTAGCATCAGCACTTTTCTAATTAAGCAAACAATAATAATTGAGAATTACATAATAAATGCTCAGAATTGCGTTAATCTGTCTTGCTATAATCACACTGTGGATGATTATGTTATGTTAATTGTCGTGCTCATGCTTCTGCACACTCAGTGTTTTCTGTTTCAGGTGAAGAGATCAGGGTACAGTTGGCAAAAGGCGTGCACACAGTTTTTATTTACAGCGTATACAAACTGCACACCCTAAAATCGTGCAAGAGGGTGGGGAGTCTTTTAGCACGGCGCAACAACAGCCCTAGATAAATGTCGCTGGCTGTGTGTGTGTGTGTCTGCCAAGAGCTCCATCTTAATGCGGAGCGGAGGAGTGGAAGTCAGGAGATGGAGAAAGGAGGTGGTGGCGGTGGTGGAGGGGGAGTTGTGGAAAAACCAAAATCCTTCCCTCCACTCAGTCATTTGATGTTTTTTTTTTTGCTCTCCTCTGTCCTCGAGAAAAAAAGATTCATCAAGACGAGCTTGAACAGAGCCAACTTTGAAATCTGCTCTTTCCTCACACGCGCATGCAGATTTCCCAACCTGATGTTTCATCACTGTTTGATTCCAGTCAGAGGCAGAGACGTATGAATTATAGATCAGCTTATATCCCAGCACATCCTATGTAGTGGAGAACAAATCTAATGCTGACACTGTTAAAAACAAATAATCCTCTTGTTCTGCTGCGTCGGTCAGGTTTAAAATAATTAGTGTCTTCTCCTCTGGCTCAATCGATTCAAAAACTACTGCACAGAACATGGCGTTTAGACATTAGAGTAACTGATGGCACAATCCGGTTTGTTGATAAACCAAATCCTCACTTAAATAAGGAATCCAAGCGGTGCTGCTGCTGCTGCTGCTGCCAGTTCAGCTGCAGGGCTCTGGATCATCCTGATTATTTTGGGGCTGACTGCAGCAGATCAAAGTAATCCCCCGAATACTGGAGAAGTATGTGCATGGACAAACCGTGTAGTGCACTGGAGTACAGGGCTGTAATCGGTAGTATTAGGAGAGATAATGAATGTGTTTCATATACTGTATGTATGTGTGAGTCGCAGACGCTGCAGTGTGAGTGTTTTGCTGCAGAAGCAGAGCATGCCGGGGTCTTATAATCAGGATTCGGTGGATCACCTTTAGCCCCTGTCATCAGTCAGACCTGTCCTAAAGCTCCCAAAACATGGAGAGAGAGAGAGGGAGGAGGAGGAGGAGGGAGGAAATTAAAGGACAGATGGGGACACTGAGGTCCACGTTTAATACATCCGATGCAGTCTGAAAAATGGGAGAATAAAAGCAGCAGACTCCAATCTTGAGATTTTATTTCTAAATATGAGATGCATGTATGTTTTTTGCAGGGACGACCTTAAAATAACATAAAATATTATATACACCAATATTTATGTGTCAATATCTTCAATATTCAAATGCAAACTATTACTTATAATGCAACAAAACAAATGTTTGTCCCTTTTTACAGGGTGTGTATATATGTATATATATATATATATATATATATATATATATATATATATATATACATTCTGCTATTTGTGTGTGTACTCGCAACATGTGTGTGAGTGTGTGAACTACACACAGTGCCAGCATGTGTACACAGCAGGTCTCATTTCCTGATTCTCCGGTCAGATGCTGGTTTCTCTTTTGAGAGGCGAGCCCACAATGACATCAGCTTCCGCCAACACACCAGCCGTCACCATGGCACCGCACAAAGACATTTCTGGCCCAGAGGGAGGGAGGTGGAGGGGGGAGCATCATGCTTGACACATTTATAGGAGAGGTCTGTGCTCCCCTCTTCTCCCATAGCCTCCTCCTCCTCCTCCTCCTTCTTCTCCTTCTTCTTTTTCTTCGACCGGTGTTTGTACAGCCGCCTTGCTCTGTTTACCAGATCATCAAAGAGCTTCTCAGACTTCCATGGCTGAAGCAGCCGGGGGCTGGCCTGCTCTCTCTATCTGTTTTAGCCTCACAGCCTCTCTCTCTCTCTCTTCTGCTTGCTTTTCCTACAAATGGCGATTGCTCTCCATTAAGTCCGTTTGAAATCTCTCTCTTTTCTTTTTCTCAGCATTCTATTTTAGACTCTCTACCTCCCTCCCCCTGTTTTTCGGTCTCCCTTCTTGTCAAATGGAGCCATGACTCCAAGGGCAAAATGCCTAGTGAAGAAGAAGTGACCACCCACTGGGCTTTGTCTAACTCTTTGCCCCAACGGACAGAAGGCCTGTGTGTGTGTGTGTGTGTGTGTGTGTGTGTGTGTGTGTGTGTGTGTGTGTGTGTGTGTGTGTGTGTGTGTGAGGAACACATAGAGGGAGAAACAGATGGGATGGAGTGAGGCAGGTAGGGGAGAACCCCAGAGCAATATCAATCTCTTCAAAATGTGCAAGTTAGAAAGTAGCTGGCTGATGCCACCATATCTGAGACAGACTTGTGATATCATGCTGTGGGGGACAATTATCTTTTACACTGAGTAAGACTTTTAAAAGTTACTTTAGAGTGTAGTTTAGTTTCAAAGGTTTTAAAATGATGTCACCATTAAAGAGGTTTATTCTTCTCCAGTCATCTAAATATGAATCGAAGTTACAGATTTCTGCTCGTTTTAAGCCATTAGCACTGTCAAAGAATCAGCTGATGTGTGTGTGTGTTTTCATTTTTACGCATCAGTAATATCACACGAGAATAATATCAAGGTGGGGGGAGGGTTTCCCAAGGGCATTGTGCCACGAACCACTAGGGAGCGTCTGTGTCCCAGATGTAAAGTTTTTCTCATTTGCATAAATGTCAGTAAAAATCATTTTTAACATTTTGCTGCAAACTGTTGAACTGTGAATGTTTCTCTCGCTCTGGATTACTGATTTTTCTTTCCTCTCTGTGTCTGTATCTGAGTCTGTGACGCACACACACACACACACACACACACACACACACACACACACACACACACACACACACACACACACACACACACACACACACACACACACACACACACACACACACACACACAAAGAAGAGTTCAAGGCGTATCAAGATCTTTTGTGCAGAATTTCAAAACAAAAGCATGTAAGATGGACAAATGCAGATGGGAGCTTTTTCTGTGTGTAGCCAATATTCATATTTTTCCATCATCTGTATGTATCACAAGGCCGAATTTACACTGTGTTCCACTATTATATTTTTTGATTATGTAAATGTGTGAAATCAAACCTGTAATAATTCATGATGTAGTTTTTAACTTGTTTTGATTCATTAATCTGTGCAGCAAGTTTACACGATAATAACATCACATTACGAATCCACTGGAAATCCATTAATTATAACATACATGAACTGCCAGTTCCTACTGTATGAATATTCTGGTGTTATTCATTATTAACACCACATATTATGTGTAATTTATGGCCAAGAAAATCCATGTTAAGCAATGTGCACATATCATCTGCTCTCGCTTTAGTAGTTTTTGCCTCGATCTAAAAATAGGCACTTTTTCCCTGATTTCCACTGTTCCCCTTCACCCTTAGCTCGATCTTTCTGCGAGCCACCTGGCAGGATGTTCTGTCACACTCAAGTCTTTTCCTTCTTGTGGCCAAAAAAGGAACAACAATCTCCACCCAGACTCCAGATGATGTCATCTCTTGTGCAATAACCATCACTTTATTGCATCGGGGGGTTAGACACATGTAGGTCAAAAACAAATGATGCCATTCAGGATGGTAACCGCTCATGTTTATGCTGCGATATCTAAAAAAAAATAAAGCATATGTTTCAGTGTGGAAGTGCTGCTGCTACAGGAGGAAAGACTATTGATGAAAGCAGAAGAACAAAGTGTGACTTTAATGTCTTACATGAAGGAAAGTATATATAATATTTTGTCTTGACGTGTGATAGAAACTAACATAATGCAGCTGCAGCTAGCTGTGCGTATTCCTACGAGCAAAAACTATGCCACCAGCTCATCGTGCGATCCATGTCCCCACAGGCTGAACAAACCAGGAGTCACACAGTCAATCATTCAGCTGCCGCCTCCTGCGTTCTTCTTACAAAACCCAAAGTTACACAGGGTCACCGGAGCCGTGCCCCTCGTCGCACAGTTCGTTGTACAAAAGCGTCCCCTGGGGGGTCCAAAGTGACGACACCCCTTTAAGCCAGCTTGACAGCACCCAGGAAGGTGGCATCTCCATCCAGGGACACGTTGGCTGTTGAACGAGGGATCAGCAGCTCCAAGTGGTCCCCGGCCTCCAGCTTCACGATACCTGAGGGAATGGAAATGTACACTTCAGACCTTGAACAGATATATATCCATACCCAACTACTGGCACACATACAGTATGCAGCCATTCCACACACAGGCTCACCTCCTGTGTAGCAGGTGTTGAAAGGGTAGACAGGGTTCATACTCTGGATGCAGCGGAACAGGATCACATACGGATCCTCGTCTCCCACCACGTTCCTCTTCCTCCGGATCACCACGTGACCCATCGCGAAGGTGCTGTCCATGTAGTAGATCTGAGCACATACACAGAGAGCGATGCAGCACAGGCACAGGTTTTAAGATGTGGAAACTGTCATGTGGGTGGTACAGCATTTGCCACTTCATTTGTTATGCATGCATCATTTGCAATTTCTCTTCTTTATCTGACCTTTCTTCAAGGTCTGTTAACTAGCTGCATGCTTAGATCGAGCACACCCTTTTTTTTGCTCCTGCCATGTATGTAGCTGTGTTCCCCTCCTGACTGGCGATCAGCAAACAGACTAGCAGCACCCCGCTGTGGGGACACGATGGAATGACAGCAAGCGAACCAACCTGACTGTACACGAAGTAGAAGCCCTCCTCTCGGACTAATATGCTGTCCCCGTCCGGCTCCAGGGCAGAGCCTCTCTTCAGCCCAGACTGCCAGGGGATGCCTGTGTGTGGCCCTGATTCAAACTCTGCATCAAGGGATGAGAAAATATTAGGAAGCATGTCAAAGCAGCTGAAGCTAAAACATCTATCCCGCCAATCAGTGGGACGAGGATTCTGCGTGCATGTTACAAATGATTAGAAATCTCTGAAGTGTGATGACCCAGGCTGGGCGTACTGTACCTTTCCCAAAGGTTTTTCTGCTACTGTTTGCCAACAACTGCAGGCACGGCTGAGAAACTGTAACACAAGAGAGATTCAGACATATTACACCGTGTTCCAAATTATTATGCACATACTGTTTTTCCTTAATAATCTATATAATTGGGCAGTCATTAGGATTTTTTATTCCTCAGCAATCAAATTGTAATCTGGATTTTATTAAACAAAAATTACTAATGCGTTTTAAAATACTCTAAAGGACTCAAAACTGAAATCAGTTGTATTTTTGTTCTCAAATCAAAGCTGTTTCAATCATAAACAAACAACTTACAGATCCAGTTACATATGAGCGTAGGAGCCCTTCTTAACAACTCCAAAGTCCATGCACACTTTCCTTTGAATCACCTCCCAGAGTTGCTGTTTTGAGGTACAGTAAGCTGCTGCCACCCACCCTCATAGTCTATAGCTTCCTTTTAAGGATGCTCCACAGGCCCTCAGTAGGCTTGAGGTGAGGGGATGATGCTGGCCACATCATGATTTTTTTTCTCCCTGTCTCCCCAGAGCAGCCAAGGCCTCAACGGTACGTTTTGCAGCGTTGTCTTGCATGAAAATGATTTTATTCCAGAAGGCAAAGTTCATCTTTTTAAACCATGGCAGGAAATGGACAGTTAGGAACGCCACATATTTTCATTTTGACACCTTCAGGTCTACCAACACATCTCGTATGATTCCAGTCCTAAACATCACTCCACCACCTCCTTGCTGACGTTGCAGCCTTGTTGGGACACGGTGGCCATCCACCAACCATCCAGAACCACATCCATCTGGACCATCCAGTGTAGCATGGCATTGATCAGTGAAAAAAACTTAAGTCATCATGTATTTTGCTAACCCCCGCCCTCCTATATTTGCACTACTGTATCTGTACCATTTGTAAATACTGTAAAAATCTGTACAATACATCTGTATACTTGTTGCACCATTTTGCACTACCTGAACATAACAACACTGTATATACTGTAAAAATTCGTACATCACACACACACACACACACACACACATATATATATATATATATATATGTATATATCGTTACCCTGTACTTGTACATGTGTAATGACAATAAAGTTGAATCTAATCTAATCTATTTCTGAGCCCACTGCAGTCGTTGTTTCTTCGTGGGAATTGTTTAATGGTGGCCGAGATACAGCTTTATGCATGTGAGCTCTGGAGTATCCTGCATGGACTCCTGAGGCACCAGCAGCTTCAAATACCTGTTGGCTTTTTCACATTCACGCTCTCTTAATACATTTGCCTTACACAAAGCTTTCCTTAACACGCATTTATCTGAGCTAACGCATCTGCACTCTGAATCAGACGCAAACTCTCTCACAGTAAGACGATCTCTCTCTTTATTGTTTGCGTAATATCCTGTGTTATTAGACCTTCTGCAAGACACTGCACCATTTTACGCGTTTGATCTGCAGAAAGATCTGCAGAATGTTGCACGAAACCTGTGACCAGCTTAATAAAGTGGAGCAACCGCCTTTAGTAGTTTCCTGTTAATTAGGCTCACTTTGCAAACAAGAACATGACTAAAGCTGTCTGAGATTTACATCAGTGTCATCTGAACAGACGGGGGAAGACGCACAATTAAAAACTTTCATTGAAAAACTAAAAATCGAATTGAAATCGTATCTGCATAATCATTTGGAACAGTGTAAAACTGCTCAGCCGTTTTCTCGCACGGTTTAATCCAAAATTTCTCAATCAGTGTGCGTGCACAAGTTGATGAGTCATTAACACTTTGCTGTCAGTCGGTTTTAAAGGTTTTCTGCTGAGTTTTTTTAATGTCTCAATGTGGGAGTATCAGGATAGAAGGTGTGAACAGTTCGTAAAGAGACATTTCGAGCTCTATAAATTGATTTTAAATGAAAACGGTATGAGAAATATCCTAAACAAGGAATCTATTGAAAGATTGATGCATGCAACACCTCAAAAACTAGAGGAAGTAAGAGCGCCGACTGTTAACTGGACTGTTTATGCTCAGGTGCAGCCTCCCGTGACTCACCTGAAGCCTCTGAGGGCAAACTCCTCTTCTTTATCAGGGCGAAAGCATGTGGAGAGCCGGGCTGATGAAGGGGCTCATGGATGCTTCTCCTGCTGCTCATATTCTCGGTCTGAGCAGAAAAACAATGCATGCTGGTGAAATGATTGTGATGTTTGTTTGCTGTCCTTAAGGACTGAGTTGTGCCTCACCTGGCTTGCATGCTTGACCTCTTGGCTCTCTTCTCTCCTGCGGACGACCTCTGATTTGAGTCCCTCCACCTCAGCTCTGAGAGCCATCAGCTGGTACAAGGACAAAGCTGAAAGAGAGGAGGAGGTGACAGCAGCCAGTGTCAGCAGGAAAACCGGCCAGGACAGCCTCCCCTCACCTGCCCTTTGCCCAGTCCCAGCCTCGACACCTGCCATCGCGGGTCCCATACACAACCTCCAGAGAGCTCACACTGGCAGCATGACTGGTCTCGCGCCTGAACTACGCAGTTGGGGATGGTGGATGTTTGCTTCTGTCATCAATGTTTAATCTGGAGCTGCAGGCTTCGCCGGAATTTCTTTCTAAATGCTCCACTCACTTCCTTAGCTCCCCCCTTTTGTGCTTCAAGGGCTGGTTCCAGTTTGAGTCTGAAGGACTACGCAGAAATAAATACAGTGCAAAAACGGGCAATACAGCTTCCCCTCTATTGTTCCGCTCAGCTAACCACACACAACTTCCTGCATTTGGCCCTTGACAACCCCCCCCCTTTCTGTTAATGTTTAGTCATTAAAAAAATGATAAAAAAAAACATAAGTCAACTCCTCCAGATTCCAGAACAGAAATGGAAACAGAAAGGACGCGAGGAGCGACGGTGACGGCACAGAAATGAAAGGAGGGAGAGTCTGACTGAGGAGGAGGAATATTTCTTATTTGTTATTAATGACAGATGGATTCGAATTTGACAGCGAGACGGGCACATTTAGTGAAACGAGGAAGTGATCTGAAATTACTCCGACTTTGAACGTCAACATAACAAAGTCCAATTCCCAGAAGTGAAGCGGTGCCAAGTTACATAAATGAATTTGGAAGTTTTACAAGAACCGAGACGAAGAAAAAAAAAAACAAGAACAAATCCACTTTAATGTATCAATTTATTGCATGTTACAGTACAGAAAATAGAAAGTGAAAATGTGTGCTTACAAAAGAAGTCGTCAACAATCGTCTTGAAATAGAAAAGAAACCTTACTTTGAAATGGAAAACCCCTCAAAGCTTCGTACTGAACGCAAAGATGACTCATTCGGATGTCATGGAAGATGTGCACGAATAATGTCAATCAACACTGCTGCAGGGCTCCTTACAGACATTTTGCTTCAAGACTCGACGGAAATCACATGCAGGCTCGTGAATGCAAAAACCCAAATCATTATGCCGGGACGCTTTTTGTTCCACTCTATTCACAATCGGATAAAACATAGAAAAGTATGTTCCGTAGTGTTTCTGCACGACACCTGACAAAGGATTTTATTCAGATAGAAAAACAGAAAGAACATTCAGTTCGATTCGGTTTCTCGACAGTAACAGCACACTGGGCTCAGACAAAAAGCCAATGTTCTAGTTATTAATATTATTATTATTAACTTTGCTCTGGGCCAGCCACCAAAACAATAAATCAAGTGTCTGATGACAAGTTCCTGTATGTTTGTTTACTTCCTTTTTTTAAAAAAAAGAACCATCAGCAGAAGTGTGTAAAAAAGAAGCATATGCCACTACAAGAGTTTTTTTGAATTCAAGATTGCACAGTTTGCTCTATAACGACACACGAAGGAATAAAAATAATAATAATAATTACATTGAATGCACCAAACTCAGCTTATGGATTTGATATAATACAAAAAAATGTCGGAAACAGTTCTGGCGGCTAAAAAGGGAGAAAAAAGAAACAAAACAAACCTTTTACATCGTTTCTTAGAAAACACACTTGTTAATTTAAGACCACGCTTTACATTCATAGTAGCCTTTAGACCAGTTTTTCAAGTTGTTATCACACCGACACAAAACTCATTTTGGTCTCTCGATGTTGAATTTTTTGTTTCGCGTACCGTTAACAAACAGCAGCGAGTATGGCTGAGAGGAGATCTGTATTCGAATGGCTTTGATACCACTATGCGAGTGCAGCGTGCTGCATTTGGAAAGAGCAGAGAACAGTGTTGTCAGGCTCCGCTCGGCCCCCTGGAAGACATGCAGGAAAGGTTAATTAGCTCGTTAAAAGCCCTCCGAGTGAGTAAAGCCATTTTGCCCAACAACGAGCGCCGGGGCGAGACGACTCCGGTTGTCTGTGACGCCGATGTGAAGAGCTAAACAAAATAGTCACACGATTTCCGGTGCTTAAAAGGATAAGTGGAGTAAAGAGCTTAATACAGTTTACACACACACACACACACACACACACACACACACACACACACACACACACACACACACACACACACACACACACACACACACACACACACACACACACACACACACACACACACACACACACACACACACACACACACACACACACACACACACACACACACACACACACACACACACACACACACACACCCACATGACTGTGTGTTCAAGAGTCATTGCTGCAATCGTTCCTCCCGTCTGTACTAGACTCGCGTGACTCCAAAGTCCAGGATAAAGTTAATAGAGACGTGAGTTCCAGAGAGTCGAACAATGTGTCTCTTGGACAGTGTTTCCTTGTTGATCTGAACGGAGAATTAAAAAACACAAAGAGGAAGTGCTCCACTCGAGACATGGAAAATACCCAAAGTCAGACAAGTGAAATTTAATCCACTAAAAATACTTTTTGTTCCCCCCTCGTCTCTTCCCTCTACGTGACTCATCTTTTTTTTTTACAGTCAATACAGACAGGAAGAAGATCACAGGGACCGATAACTGTTAAAGTACCGAGACCTGAAGAAACGCCGACCCGTCCTTTAATAACAAACCACACGCAGAGAAAGAAATGCAGAAGAAAAGCCCCTTACCCAAAGCACAGGAGGCAACAAGCAGCCCGTTTAAGAGTGAAGCCGATCCCCCCCTCGTGTCCTCGCCGTGTCCGGACAGGACACTCTAACCGCTCTCCCCAATCGCACTGAAACAGAAGTGGCTCGACAGGAAATAAGATCTCAAGAACTTATTTTAATAGGCAGGAGTAACAAACATGTCCACTTCAACTCGACCCCTTTTTGTGCCGGATGAACTTTATCCAGGGCGTACATAAATATTGATCGCTACAGCGTCGTGTCATGCCAAGCTGCTGCGAGTAATCGAGTACTAAGTAAATATTAATGTTCCTCACCAAACAGGGAGAGAGGAAAACAAAACATCCTGATGCCTTTCAGGTATCGCTCAGAAATTGGGTAAATCTGAACAAAGGAAAAGTGCAATGGATTAACAAAGATGTATATATATCTATTTATATATACACACACACACACGATCAGTGTCTCGTTTTGTAGATCAGAAGAGGTGTTTTAGTTCCAGTAGTAAGAGCTTTTCACTGGTCCTCATAATATGAGCGATTGTTTCAGTGATTTCAATTCATTTCAGTAGAACTCTCTCGTGGTTGTGACGTGTGTCGCGGCGCGGGCATGTATGCTCTGGCTTCATTCATAAAGAGGTCATAAATACATGCATTCATAGCTGCAACACAAAAGAACCCATAAGTTTCGCCCGCCCGCCCGCCCCTCTCCTAAAACGCTGAAATAGTCAAATCATCTTACATTTACAGAAAGGTAAAAAGAAATAAAGACAGAAAACACATTCTTTCCAAAAAAATCCATCTGATTCAACAGCCTCCGCTTCCTCCAGTCCATAACCTGCAGTCAGTCCCTGACCGGGTTTTATTTTCATATTTTCAGATGATGGTGACGCTGGCCGAGGGCTGCGCGCTCTCCTCGTGGGCGTGGCTCTTCATCAGGTCTTTAATGAACTGCTCCAGAGCAGCGAAGTAGCCCTGACACTGCCACGTGTCGTTGTGCGTGCCCTCAGGAAAGATAGCCAGACGTTTAGTCCGCGCAGGCGACAGCTCATACAGTTGCTTCATCATGACCGGTGGGATGAGCTGGTCCGACAGGCCGGACACAAACAGCGAGGGCATGCGGCACAGCGCCACCTGCCGATAGGACAGGAACTGGTTCCTGTAGCACCACAGGGGCAGCAGGCGCATGGGCAAGAAGGAGAAGAGTGTCGATGCCATGTGGGGGATGCTGAGGAAGGTGTTCTCCACTATGATGGCTGCCACGCGGTGAGGGTTGACCGACGCCAAGCGCACAGCCACAGCGCCCCCTAGGGAGCGGCCGAACAGTACCACCTTTGTCTTGTCCAGATCGGGACGGGTCATGACGTAGTCCAGCGTGGCCTCTGCGTCCAGGTACAGCCCGTCCTCGCTGGGCTCGCCCTCACTTTTTCCGTATCCGCGATAGTCCACGAGCACGACGTTTGCTTTCAGATTGACCAGCATGAGGAGGGCGTTCGGCACTCTGTGACCGATATTACCCGCGTTGCCGTGGAAATAAAGGATGGTGGGTGGGGCGGAGGAAGCGGGGCTGCTTTGATTCCCAGAGGCGCCCCCGGGAGGCGAGTCCCCTCCTGTGTAGCGAAGCAGGATGAGGTTCAGCTTCACGCCGTCCTTGGTGCGGATGTACACGTTCTCGTGCGGGATCCCCGTCGGCATGGGAACGTAAAGGCGGGAGGAGGAGGGCTGGTCGGGGAAGTAGAGGAGCACGTCCTGAAACTTGTAGAGGATGCCCGCCACGGAGGCGAGGATGAGAGCTAGGAGAAAGAAGCCTCCGTACAGGTGGAAGGTGAGGATGAGGGCCAAGAGCGAGACTCGGCAAGCACCCCAGGACCAGGAGGCCAGAGTCAGGGTACAGCGCTCCATCGCCGCCCACAGCCTCCAGGGCTTCTCCATGGCTACACAAGAGCTCAGTCAGACGACACGCACTCTGTAAAGACACAGAAAACTAGAGTTAGAGCGAAGGAAGCGTGGTTCAATATAAATGTACATAAGCAGAGAAATTTAGGTTCAGGCTACATAATAATAATGCACATCAAGTTTATTATTAATGAGCAAAGTAGTTTGTGGTTTATTTAATATCTGAAATGCATCACACGTTACCTGAGCACAAAGTAATAGTTACAAATGCCTTAATTAATTAAGATTTGAGCATCCATCCATCTTAAATATTTGTTCAACACTTCTATTCATTATTGAATAAGAGTGTCAGCTTATCTTATGTAACTTTACTTCAGTAAATCAGCTTTATTCTTCAATCATCAGGTCAGATTAGGTGAACTTTACTTCACTTATTAAATGAAGCAGCATGTAAGTACGTTTCATACTGACACTGCAGCTCTTACACAATGTCCCTTAAAAATGTCCAAGCTTTGACCCCTAACAGCTTTGAAGAAGAATTTCTGCAGCTGATCTCGTCACTTAAAGCGTTCACATACTGGGAAAAATACTGTCCTGTGTTTGGGGCAGGGAAGGGCACGAGATACCATCTGCCTGCACGCCTGTCACATTAACCATCACTTCACTGTCAGTCTGTTGCTGCAAAGCAGATAGAAGTGGTGATCACTCCGGATCCTTAAAAAAGAGCCCAGAACATTATCAAGAACCCATCATGTCTGCTCCTGCTATTTCAACAACCCTGACTCCTCTTTCTATATTTGTGCTAGTTTCACCATTCCAAGTCAGAGGAAAGCAAACATCAGTGCATTTGTCAAACGAGCATATTTTGCATATTTTAAAGTAAAACTCAGTGATCAAGACAAGACGACATGGGCCCCTCACAAAGTGTGCAAGCAGTGTGTGGAGAGTTTACGGATGTGGACCAAAGGAACACGTGAAAAGTTGGCGTTTAGTATCCGCAAAAAGATCATTGCACAGACTGTTACTTTTGAAACAAGTGAAAACAAGCACATATCTGTTAAGTTCAGTATTTTTCATACTTTTTAGGAAAACAGGGATCCTATAGTTCAAAAACTTGACGTGATGGAGAAAAACTGATAAAGTATAAAGTATATCTAATCTAATCTAATATATTTCACCTGCTGTAAAAACCTGATTATGTTGTATTATCAGGTGTGTTGGAGCTTGAAACTTTACCTAAATAGATGCACAGTGAGTAGAAGCAGATGTAACCTACATACATACAGTGGCGTGGCTCTGCAGGAGTAAACACCACTGACGTTACACGATTATAGGGATGTAACGATGCATCGTGACACGATTAAAAATCTGTACAAATACAAATCGCACTGGTTGACAGAAAAAAAATGAGTCGCGGTTCTTCGCGATTGCAAGAGAAGTAGTATGTTATTTTTTCATGTCATCTTAAAAAAAAGTCACTGGTTGGTGATCCATTTGTTCAACGTCAGACGTCGAACGAGGTACGGAGCACAGAACGAGGGAAGACGTGGCGACAGTGGAAAATAGCTTTGAAACAGAGGATGCACCGAGCAGTTTGAAACAGAATCAAAACATCATGTAAATATTGCAAGAGACTTCTGACATATAGCAGCAACACGAGCAACATGCAGCAGCAGCATGTTAGAAGCAAAGTAACGTTACGCCACCTCGTGAGCGAAAACTGCACATTACAGTGTTGTGGAAATTTTCTGCTGCTGGTGAAGAATGTAATAGAGACTTCTGTCGGCCGACAAGGTTTTTATTTTCTTTGCAAAGAAAAGGTCAGTTTAACATGCAAGCAGTAAAAGATGGAGAAAAGACCCCGAATATGGGGACACCTAGATATTTATACCTGAGGGGCGACTCCTTTCACATGCCTTTGTCTGCTCAAGGAGGCGCCCCCTCAGGAAGGCCCCTTCAGTCTGTTGCAAGTATTGGCGCTGACCCTTTTGCTCTGCTTCAGTCCCACCAGGATTTCGTGGCCTTTTTTAAGATAGTTGTGGCATAAAAAGCCTGATGTTGCATGAGGTTTTCAAAAAAATTGAGGTGAAAGTTGCGGTGCTTTTTACATTTTTGTTGCGGGAGTTAGTGAAAGTTGCGATAAGTTGCGATTTGACAGTTGTGCAGGGGGCGAGGGAGCCCGGCGCAGCGAGCATTAAATCCACGGCCCCGGGAAGCGCCGAGGTCCGGGCGCTAATCCTTTCCAAGCCGACCCAGAGCAGACTGCGCAGAAGTTGCGGGAAAATCGCAGTTATCAGTTAAAATTGCAACACCACCCTGAATTCACAGGGATTCACTGAAGTTGCGTTGAAGTTGCAAATCCCAACATCGTGAATTACTGGAGGGTCTGATGCTTTACACCTGAAGTATCCTGCAGGATCTTGTATTTAGGTGCAAAGTTAAGTCTAGGCGTCACACTTTACAAAGACAAAAGGAGCTGGTGTCCTATGTGAAGAAGGGGGGAGGTTGTGCATCTCCAGTGATTGAAACAAAAACATTGAATTTACTATTACAATAATTATCACCAGTTTACTTGTGAGACGGTTTCTAAAGAAAGGACATGTCTAAGATTACCATGAAAGTTGCACTTTTTTTTAAGAGAACACAAACTGAGAGTTTCTGTAAAGAAAGCACTTAAGATTTTTTTTTACTACAAATAAAAAGATAATTTTATTTGGTCATAATTTTTCTGTAGCTCATTTTCAGTCCCACCATGATTTCGCGGCCCTCATGCCTGATGTTGCATGAGGTTTTCAAAAAAAAAAATTGCGGTGCTTTTTACATTTTTGTTGCGATTTTGATTTGCGGGAAGAAGTGAAAGTAGCGATAAGTTGCGATTCGACGGTTGCGCCGGGGGCGAGGGGGCGCAGCGCGGCCCTGGGAAGCGGCAAGGTCCGGGCGGGAGGGCGCTTCATCCCTGACCCTATTCAAGCCGACCCAGAGCCGGTTGTGGCGCACCGCCGCGGAGAAAATGCGCAACTGCGCCAGAGACTGCGTGGAGGTCGCGGAAAAATTGCGGTGATTGGTTAAAATTGCAACACCGCCCTGAATTCACAGGGATTCACTGAAGTTGCATTGAAGTTGCAAATCACATCATCATGAATTCCTGGAGGGTTTAAAAAAAAAAAAAAAATCGTATCGTCAACAAAAAAATCGTGAGTCGTATCGAGTCGTGAGTCACATCGTTACATCCCCGGGCAGAAACAGATGTAACCCACATACACACAGCGGTGTGTGGCTCTGTAGGACTGACGTCACATGATTACATCACGCACAGGTGTGATTTAGGAAAGGTGTGCTGACCACACCCACACGTGGAGGAGAAGGAGGATGATTGACAGCTGCTGGGCACTGACGTGAGGAGCATTATCCGGCTAACAGACGTGTACCAGCCGCCTGCAGCTCACACGGAGCGAGTTATTCCTGCGCTGTCACAAAGTGTCAAACCTTCAGACGACGACACAGCAAAGACCTGAACACCTGAGCAGACATTTTTAAATCTAAACGTCTGCTAGCTGCGTTAGCTCCGGAGCAGCGATGCTAAGTTAGCCCGCTAAGGTAAAGCCGCACACACTCACCTCCTCTCATGTTTAGCGCCTCCAGCTGCGGGAAATGTTTCAGCACACGGACAGCGCGCTCACTGTCACCCACCTGTGTGTGCAGGTGACTGGATTAAACAGCAGGAAGTGAAAGGTAAAGGTGAGTGAGGTGTCAGCAGGAGCCGGCGAGGCTAGGAGCGGCTACACTGTGTGTGTGTGTAGCCTTCATAAGTTCCGTGTTGGGGCTCGGCACAAGGAAAAAAAGAAAGGTTCCGCTGAGGATGTTTCATCCTCCTCTTCTTCTACAGCAGCTGGCATCCTTGTTGTTGCACACACTGCCCTCTTCTGGACTTTACTCCCTTTTTCTTTTATTTTATTTTTTAAAAATGAGATAATTGATGGTGGAGAGGTGGAGGCTGAATAAATAATGTTGTCCATCATGGACAATGAGCAGCACTGTCCATCACACAGTGGACAGACAGCGGAGACAGATACAGGAAATCTTTCCTCACTGTATAATAACAGCTAAATTTAATTATTATAATTTACAGACACTGCACATTTCTCCTTTCTTACTTTGCACCCAATCAATACTGCCAAGTGTTATATACACTTTTGTACAATATATTTTATTTACGATTGCTAGCTGGTATTCTAAGGCCATCTAGACTTTAGGGTTATTTGGATAGGAGTACCGGAGGGTCACCATCCTGGTATGCTGTCGGGTGTGTTGATCTATGTAGGATGGGGTGTCTCAAGTCACATGTGGTGTTTCTTTTTTCTTGCTGTGTGTGTGTTTTACTTTAAGCGAGGTTAATGGAGAGGGCAGGTCAAAGGTTAAGGCCCATAAATTGGGGTATTTTGGGAAAGGAAGTTCTCTTAGCTATCTGTCCTTAAATGTCCCCTGTCTCCGGGTAAGTTATTTTTGATTTTATGCTTTGGGGGAATAACCTACTGTATATAAGGGCTTGCCCTGCAGAGTTCGAGAGAGTCTCATCATCTCCACACATCTACACCGACCAGTTGGATGTTTTAATATAATAGCACACTGAATAGCACACTAATATATTAAGTGTGGTATTCAGTTCTTAGTCTGCTCATGATCACCTGCTCTGCTCTGCTACCTCTCCTCCTACACCTTGTAATTTATATACAGTAAATGTCTCCCCCTTTTTCCTGGTTCTTCTAATGTTGTGTTAAAATCGTTCGCAGATTTTACCTGAATCGGTTGATGTGAGAGAGAGTCAAACAGAGTCGTTGGATATCCTTGATCGAGCGGGCATTTATTCAGTATAGCAGAGATCTTTGGAGAACACACCGCAGAGCATACGTCTGTTAAAGCCAAACGCCACGTGAGATCTGACTAACAGTCGTAACTACAGAGTTGTATAGCTTTTGTCTCTAATCACTCCCATGGCTGTCACCTGATTCGTGACATGACTTAGTTAAAGTTGTTTACTTCTATCTATTCCCTACAAGGACACAGGAGAATGGCTCAGATAGGAGATGGTTACAATTGTAGCTTAATTCCACATTCTCTAGGGCGGGAGGATACTGAGATAAACAAGTGACAGCTTCACCTTAATTCACCCTGGGTTTAAAATCATACATTATTTCAGCAAAGCATTAGTACTGTACATTCTGCATTGTACTGCATGTGCCCTCCATCCACAGTTGTTTCCACTGATTGATTATTTCCTTCCATATTAAACTTTTTCCTTCTGCCTTTGATCGTTTTACTTTCATTTCCACCTCCCCTTTCTTTGCTGCCTCCTTTGCAGTTTAGTCCCATGTATCGCTAAGTGAGCTGGTTCCCACATGAACGTTATTTCCCTCCCCTGCTGCGTTAATCTGGAAGCCCTCAACAGTATTTCATATAATATTTCCTGATGTGTTTTTGCTGCTCTGTTTTTAATGAGGTTAGCATTACTAGTGTGTGTGTGTTTGTAGCCTTCATAAGTTCCGTGTTGGGGTTCGACACAAGAAAAAAATTAAAGGTTCCTTTGAGGATGTATCCTCCTCTTCTTCTTCTTTGAGGTTTTACAGCAGTTAGCATCATTTTAGTTGCATTACTGCCTCCTTCTGGCTTCACTCGTCCATTTATACTTTCTATATAAAACTTAGTTTGAGCCACACATTAATTATTCTATTGAAAAGGTTAGAAAGCCTTCAAAAAAAGATTATTCGCGCTGTGTCATGGTCAGAGTAAAATGCCCTTTTTCATCGCTTTGGTCTTCTCTGGCTGATTTAAATCTATACGCCTGTGTGATGCATCAAATCATTCATAAAACTAACCCTAGACTATGTGTGCTGGTTCTGCCAGAAATAAACATCTAATCACTGGGGGAAAAAAAAAAGACTGAAAAGTAGCAGCTTGTCTCTTGCATGCAGGGGACCACAGATATGGAACGAGCTCGATGAGAGTTTGAAAATGGTGAAGTTCATCTCCACCTTCGAGAAAAAGCTAAAAATTAAACAAATTAATTCTTATATAGAGAGCTGCAACCTCTGATAAAGATACTGTCAGTATGTATAGGGACCATGTAGTCTGTCGTCTAATATCTGTTAATGTTCTATGTAGTGTATCGTCTTGTTTTGTTCTGCAGTGCAGCGATTAGTCCAATAGATGCAGCTAGATTCTACACACTGGACCTTTTTAAATCTATTTGCTCCTTTCTCATAACCTCTGTAGTCTGTATCATAGCCCTTCTTTCTGCTCCATACGTATGTAGACCAGTTCTTAATCTGCTCATAATAATTATTTCTAACCATCCTACTTTGTTTTGTACTTTATCACATTTTCCTTTTTTAATTTCTACCATGTTATTTTTCTCTTGTAACTAACCAGCACAACTTTAAGAGTTTATGATGCCAGACAATAACACAGACTGGTTGGATGCTTCTCTCGCTATAATGTGAAGTGTACTGCACTCTATAAATATAAATATGAATATAAATGTGTGTTTTCAGCTTATCTCCTGAACCCAGAGCTGTTGCCATTCTTTATTGTCTTCTTGCATTTTGAAAGTTTTAATACAGTCCTCTGTTAATAGCTTGTGTGGCTTCTTTGTCCACTCTCGTATTACCCCAAATTTATTGCCATTATTTCAGATAGTAAATCCTGGACATTACTGTATACTGCCAATAGTAGATTGTATCACATGTATTTTCTGTTCAATCAATTATTTAAACATCTCCACATGGTCTGTATATTAACATTTCCTAAAACCATAAATCTGCATTTAATCTGGGGTCATTGACCTTTTTGTGTTGACCCGATTATTTCATGTTAAAAAGTTCTATCACAAAAGACGTTTCTTGTAACCACACATGGATTATAATCCATATCACAGTTGGATAAAACTCATTTTCATATGCTCCTAAATCTCTTCACATCTCCCGTCAAGCCAAAACTTATTCTTGGTGGTGGTTCTTATTAGGATTCATGATTGCAACAGACTGTGTTTTTTCCTGTGTAGTGGCATTCCTCCTTTCTCAGCTTTGTGGAACTCCTACACATTCATTTTAACAGCAACCTCCACTAATGCCTCTTATCAATCATGCAGTATCAATGGCACTGTGTCATGTCTTTGACCAACACCTGGTGTCTTTGCCCACCAGGTGTCGCTCTTAGAATATAATCCAGATAGAGCTCAAAATGAAGGTTCATTTTAAAGGTTTACTGTAAACTCCCAAATTTAATGTTACTGGGATGCTTCATGAGTAATCAATGAGGCTGCTTTGCAGTGCACAGATAGACGGGTATCTGTTGTTCATGCATGACATAAAGTCAGACAGGGAGTTGTTTTTTCTGCTGTGTTTTAATATCGATGTTGTTCTACAAGAATCAGCATTGAACTCTAAACTGCCATAGCAAAGGATAAAAACTGTAATCCATCCGTTTCCTGAATTGTGATCCTGATGTGAAGTGCTGCATTAATCTGAACAGCAGACTATAAAAAAGAAACATGCTTTTTAAGTGTGAGTGGAGTCAGAATTGACACATCTCTTCCTACAAAAGTGGGTCAAGATGTCGATGTGACAGCTGCCACTCCGGGCTGCTGACAGGTAGTGTGCTGAAAGAAATGCCCTTGATTGAAATGTCAATCGATGAAAGAAGAGAAAAGGCAGAAAATATGTCGACCTGGTCACAACGTTCATCTTTGGTCATCTGAGGTCAACAAATTCAGAAAAAGGTGAGATAACTAAGGATTTGATCTGACTAATTGTGACTGTATACACTCGTGCTGGCAATGAAATCACACGAATATGAAGCAAAAGCCTTGTTACACACATTTAAATATCACACAATGATGTTTTTCCTCTCTTTTTGGGTCGCCTATTGGTATTCCTGTATTTAACATCTTGCCCACACTCAGTGTGACCTTGCAGGAGACAGACAGACCATGTGCAGACTTGCACAGCTGTTGGCCGTGCAGCTCTGTCCTTGAAGTTTGTTTGATTCGGCCGTGTCGAAGTCAGCATCAAAAACCTTAGACGGAGCATGCTTCTGTTCTGTTTGACAAAAAAATCCTCAGAGTCAGTATACACCACGTGTGAAAACATACGTGTATTAATAACTGTGGAGCCTTAAAGCTGCAGCACAGATGCAGCTGAGGAGAATTTGGCCATGCACGGCTCTGGAGGAGGTAGTCATGACGTGGACACATGTATACATGTCTATTGCGATTGGTCTGCAGTCTATCTAAACCAGACCGGCTTCAGTATTTGATATTGAGGCGTGTCTGTTTGTGTGTTGGCATTGGTGAACACCTCAGGAGGCCTTGCCTTTTCAGAAGTACAGCTGATAGCTTGCATCAGCTCAGGGTCGTTGTTGAAATGTTGCCTGGATCACAAGAAAAAGTCACAAAAACGTTTTCTGGCATGTGGAGGATGTTCAGTATTTTATATTTTTGCCTGTACTCCACTTTATGAAAGAATTCAGGGTAGAGGGAAGAAGGGGAAGAGGATTCTTTGAACTAAAACATCCAGACTAAGGAGCGCTGAATAACTGTATCTTTTTCAACTAGTTTGAACTATATCCATGTTTAAACTTCATCCATTATTCAGACACTGTTGTACATAAAAAAAACTGAGGGAAAGACTTATCACACAGAATCATAGCGCAGTGACTTTTTCAATGGCTGCTCCTCTGTTTGGTAGGAGATGCAGCATGTATGGAATACATGACACACACACTCACACACACCAGCGTGCTTGTCTCTTTAGGTTATAGGGGTTTCTGCATTCTGATGGATTCAGCTTATACGAGACTGACAGCTGGCAAGTTCACTCTCTCCTACCTACGACTCAATTACCTTTGACATGTCAGTCAAAACATCTATTACACACACACACACACACTCTCATACACACTTTTGGCAGCGCACACTCTGTGGCTCCACTCTCGCATGCCCACGACTCAATTACTTGATATATAGCACTCTAAACAGCTGGAGGGCCCGAGCTCAATAATACAAAGTCGGGGCTGCAACAGGATGAGGAGTGACTGTGATGACCATGGGAATATCATATCACCAGGCCGGGGGACATGCTTATCATTCACCTCGCGTCATGCACCCAACGGCCGAGCTATTGATACGCTATTGATTTTTTTCTGTCACTCAGCATCTTTTCACGACCGGCTGCTGCGACTCAGTCCCGTCACTTTTCCTTGCCGGGTTCGCTGAAGACAGAGTTGAGCTTGTCTGACATCATTATGAGTGATGCCTCTTTTTGATTTGCAAGTTGCACGAGGTGGTAGATGTGGTGTCCATGGCTACAATGTAAATGTGTTGTCACCTTGGAGACAGAGCATCGCTTTGAGTCAGAGAGGGACAGCTACATAACGGCGACTCTTCGTTTAAAGCACATTGCAGTCAGGGGGGGAAGGGGGCAAGTGCAGCCAGAAGTTACCTATCATCGTGGAGCAACATTAAACTGCCTCTTTTCCCCTTTCCTGCCGATTCGTAATTAACAAAGTGAGATCTGCTTTAGCTCCTATGGCTCTGTTCTAGTGTCAGTCAACAGGGTTTAATGAGATTGTACATTGTACAGTGACGACCTAATCAGCTAAATGAAATAGGCAGGCCTACCTGGCATGGTGGACACGCAACAAAGAGTACTCTACACACTATGCCTGCCAGGAATAAATTGGATGGAAACTGCTGTATGTCTCAGGCAGCAATTAGGAGGCCTCCTGTGGGGAAGAAGCAGACGTTTAATAAAAGCTACATTTCCCTTCTTTCCTTTGCAAATAAACCGTCTGTCACACCCATGATGATATCTATCACTCTAATTAACCTGCAGATATAGGTTTGTGCATACGTGTGTGTGTGTGTGTGCTTGTCTCGTTAAAGTAAAGGCAGTGGTGAGGATTTTGGAAACTGAGGTTAAAAAAAGTAATAAAGTGAAGTTATAAAGACAAGTTGACTGGATGTGTCTATACTATGGTCACCATGATGAGTGGGACATTAAGGAAGAGTGGGCACCACTTTCCCTTAATGTTCCAATCATGTCCGCTGTATCTTTTTAGAGTGTGAATGTTATTAATTTCCCAGTCCTTGCCCAGTCTCCTCTGATGGCGGAGATAGATAATTAGCACATTTGGCCACTGTGCCTAAAATAAAGATGAAAAGATGACTTTCAGAGAAGGCTTTCCTTGGCTCGCTCAGACACTTGAACAACCTCCACGCTGGTAACATCACTTGCCAGAGCTGCAAAACCAAAGATTCGTCAAGTTGTTTATTAGCGCAATTAATCTGAAAAATGATCAGCTTTTGTCTTTGACGATCTTTGTTTTTGTCTCAGCTGCCACATGGTGAAAGTTAATGGAGTAGTTTGACATTTTTGGAAAATGCCAGATTACAAAAAAGGTAAAGTCACACAGGTGGGGCCTAAATTAGTCTCACATAAATTGCCCAGTTGGGGCCCATTTAAAGTCCAGTCTGATCCCTCTTTGTGCCCATGTGGGCAAAGATATGGGGCCTACATGGGTCCTCACCAAGATGGGCCCCACCTGAAACCCAGTCAGAACCAACTTGAAATCCAAATGGGCAAACACAGGTGAGGCCACCATGGAAACTGTGGACAAACCCACTTGGGACCCTTATCTGCAACCCAAATTTAAACCTTATGAGCCCCACATGCTGGCTGGGTGTGCTGTCCTGCTGAGAATTAAATAAGAAGATAGACACCACTCTCGAGGCTCGTGCATTAAATGTGAAGCTAAAGTCACGGGGGCGATTAGCCTAGCTTAGCATAAAGACTGGAACCGGGGGGAAACGGCTAGCTCGACTCGCTCCAGCACCTCGAGAGCTCGCCAGTGAACATGATGCATCTTAAGTTGTTTAATCCATTCACAAACTGACGTGTTAAAATGACAAGTTGTGCGCACACAGTGATTTCCCGTAGTCGCTGCTAGTTGCCTGGCAACCTCACGGTGATGACATAACTCCAGCAAGCCGCCGCGACCGACCATTGTTCGGCAAGAAATAGTTACATGGTAAAACCAAAACCAAACTAGAAATAATGTGCTTTAGTAGTACAGGTGGTGCAGGTGAAAGTTTGACTCTTTCCTCTGCCTTTATGCTGAGCTAATCGCACGAGACATGAGCGTGACATCATTGTTGTTTATCCCGGTTTCAGTAATATATTAAGTGATACCTTGTGCCCAGAGCTCATCACATCGGGATAAGCCAAAACATGTTTCTCCGTGAAGGACGTTTTCTTTTTTGAATGAGGTGCTGCCATGAAACAGTGTCGGCAACAAAAAGTGCAATATCAAGGGCATGCTGTAATTACAATGTGTTTCAATTTAGTCTGTGGAGATTTAGCCGCTGCGGAGAACGAGTACCCGCTGTCCTTGAAAATTGCAGCCGCATTGTCGGGAGTGAAGTCAAGAGGTTTGCAAAGGTGGGGTAAACCGTAGGAATCTGAGCGCATATAGGGGTCATGTTGGTAACCGCCATCCAACCTAAAGAGCAAATTCACTCAATTTAGAGAAAGCTCAGTCACTTTGTGAAGGTCAGTCAGACCGGTAGGCCCTAATAAATGATTGCATGAGTTGTTTTGGGAGATCACTCCTGACTGAGCTGATGCCAGAGGACATGTAGACTCTGGTCGCCAGTAGAAACGGACAGGGTTGCGGTCCAGATGAAAGGTTACTGTTTTATCCTGTGGGGATGGAAAGGCCATCTTTCATTTCTCATTTAATAAGTGTGTGTGTGTGTGTGTTTCTGCAAGTGTGGCCTCGTATGTGTATGTCAATGACCAAAAAAAAGGAAGGTTTAAAAGTAAGGAGTGAAGAAGATTCTCCTAATTCTGACCTCTGATGAACTGGATAAATAAGGCCAATCAATACAGAATCCGAATTAATTCACAAAAAGAATCTTTATCTTTCAGTTAAATAATAGGATAATTAAACATTTCACTGTGGAATAAAAGCTTACGCGCTACAAGAATGTCACTTTATAAGAACAAGGGTGCTTATAAATACCCAGGACACATGCACACACACACACACACACACACACTGTCATTTACTAATTTAATCCAACATCATTGCCTTGAAAGTAATGCTTCATGTAATACAAGTGGGAGAGGAAGGTACTTATTCATCAGTGTGTGTCAGTGGGTCATGCTCTAAACAGGTCCCGCAGCAGTGTGTGTGTGCAAATAAAGACTAATAGCTCAGTAGGGTGTGTGTGTGTGTGGGGGGGGGGCAGATAAGTCTCCTAACACCGGCGAATTGCTTCGTCTGCACTACAGGCGTAACAATTAACAATGCAATTAAGATCTTTTTAGGAACCTGGACCTGGACCGACTGACCGGTGGTGCTACCATTCATACGGGACGCACTGGACGTGAGTTATAAAATGTAAAAAAAGAGCTGGGAGTAATTACAGCACCGCATGCGAGATTGAAAATGTGATTTAGCCGTGCACAGTGGGTACTCCAGGTGGAAATTGCTGCAGAGAGAGCGAGAGAGAGAGAGAGGGAAGATGAATGATTGAGAGGGAGGGCCAACATACGTCCACGGATCTCTCCCTTTTTTCAGTTGTATAACTCTGCAGTAAGTCAATGTAACAGCCACTGCTCAGGTAACCTTGTGATTTAAAGACAAGCGTTTGAATCTGGACTATACATCACTGCCTCCCCTCCTCTTCCACCCCTCTTTATCTCTACACTCGGCTAGTTGTTGTCTGTCTCAAGCTGTGTTTCTCTCTCTGTTCTCTTTCCCACACACACACACACACACACACACACACACACACACACACTCCCAGGCATCTCCCCTCCTCACCCCTGAGGCCCACACAATAAGAGCTTAATGAAAAGGTACTTTACGCTGGCAGCTGTGCACTGGGGGAGATATCTTTAAAATGTCACTGTTAATGGAAGGAATTAGCGGAGAGCGGGGTTGTTTCTGTATCTGTGTGCGGACGCGTACGTCGTGATGACCGTGTGATACCTGGATAAATGAGTAATGGCTTATTTGTCCTGCTGTGTGTGTGTGTGTGTGCGTCAGACCAGAGTGCGCATGTGCATGTTAGTTCACCACCCAGCACTATATAGTGGCAGTTCACGTGGTTGATTTATGTCCGGCAGGCCATCGGCTCTCCGGACCCTGCCTTGATTACAATGCATCACCGCAGCTACAGCCATGACCCCACCGTGACCCCATAAATTATCCCCGCTGCGCGGCGGCAGCTCGCGAAAATCAGATGATGCCGATCTTCTTCGTCCTGATTGATTTAACTATAGCCATAACTTCAGCTTATCATTTATTCTCCCCTAGTCTCCTTCCTGTAAATCGAGCATCTCCGTGGTGCAATGCATCACGGCTCCAGCGAGCCCAGAGGCCCACCGTGAGAGGGATTGATGTTTTTTCCACGGATCAGTGCTGAGAGGGTCTATTTAATGGTTGCAGCAACGGTTTACATGCTTGATAGAAAGGTGTTAGGTAGAACATCTCCCCGCTGATAGGACCGTGGATACACTACGATGAAACACTGGGTGTCTTCTCAAACTCAGCAGACAGACCCGGTGCAGAATTTATCACTTTTGACCTTTTTCCTGAACTTTACACTGTCTGTGGCCGATATTTACAGAGCCTCGTACAGAGGGGCATGCCTGATGGAGAGAAAGAGAGAGGGATAAGTGTCTAAGGGAGAAAGGAGGATGGTTGTTTAGGAAGTAAGGAGGTCACGAGTGTGTGCTGCCTCCTTCATATCGAAGCAGCTTTTAGGGAGCAGCTAGCCGAGCTGCAAATAGGAGGATAACGCAATTAACGGGTGACACAATCTTTACGTACGTTTAACATGATCCCAGGTTAAGTGAATTTACAGTGGCTCGTCTAGAAAAAAAAAAGAAGCAAGTTGTGAACAGTCGCTAATGGATGGCACTCCTCCTTTGATTGTCTCACTTAGGCATAGATTTTTAGATTGCCAGGAGAAACACAGATGTGCACTGTGATCAGAAGTAGAGCAAGCCACCACATGGGGGAGAGAGAGGGAGAGAGAGAGAGAGAGTCACACGTGACTAGCAGACTGCAGAGTGTGTCTGCAAAGTCATCTGAGGTCGGCCAGTCTGTGTGATGAGATGGATGACGCAGAGTAAGGGCTTAGGCCGAGTACAGCACAGTGCCACACAGGCCCGGGCTCACACACAGGACGCACCACCTCGCATACTGGATGAGTGAGCAATTGAACCTTGGGTTTATTTGCAAACGAGGAAGCCACACACAGAGTGTTAAGTGAGGAACTAAAAGTCGGGGTGGAAATGTAAATGCTAACAAGCTCACAGTAATAATGCGAACATGCAAACATATTCATTTGACCACGTTCAGCATCTTTGTGTTTTCAGTCATTAGTCTTACAGATAGAAAAATTTTGGCCTGATGACGTTGCCAGATGAAAGGTCATGGGGGTCATCAAAGTCTCAAAGTTAGTGGCAATCCATTCACCACAAATGTGAACCTCATTTTGGCTCCAGAGGGGATCAGTCTTTGGGATCTCTGCTAAATATTTGCCTACTTCATGGAGTAAATGTTCGTTTTCAAGCAACGTTGAGTAGAAATTGGTATTTTTTGCGATTTAGTTTCACAACGCAACATCACTGTCGTAAATATGGACAGCTGTACACTTGTATTTGTTATTCTTATATTACTTATGGGTCCAAAACGGCTGTAGTGCAAACACTAATATCTCCCGTGGTAGTCGGAGCTAACAAACTGAACTGGCATGAGCTAACAGCGGCTGCAGTTGGCAGCAGTTCACTGGGAACATCAGGAGAGTAGATACGGATCAGGCGGAAAGATACGATCCAGTTTCAACACAATAAGTGAAAAAGTTGATGACTTCAGTGTAGCATCAAAAAATATTAGTTATTTTATGGTAGAAAAGTTACACAGGGGTGTTTCAGTGTAACTATTTGACTTGACTTTAGGCAGCTGGTTAGGCAGCTGGTGGTGCTGGAAGAAAAGTTCACAAAAAGTCATTTGGGGTTATCCTCTGGGGAACACGAATGCGTCCCTACAAAATTTCCATGGTGATCCACTGAATAGTTGTTGAGATATTTCATTCTGGGCCAAAGTGTTGGACCTGCCAACAGACTGACAGACTGACAGCACACAGACAGGCGCCGCTGGCATGGCTGTAAATGATAACTAAGCTGGTGTGGTACCAAACAAGAAGCAACACGGCAGCCAAAAAAGCAGCGGTAGCACATTTATTGTAAAATAAGTCACATTTGCTGATTCTGTATCTGATCCAAGCAATTTTTTCAACGCACATCATTTTTACAATTACGCAGTAAGACAGTGATGACACGAGTCAGACAGGAGATATTTACATGGACCCGACACTCGTGTGATTGCACAGTAGCATGGACTGCTGTCGTTTTAGGCTCAGCTTACTAACACCCCAAAGCAGAAGAGGAGGAGGAGGAGGAGGAGGAGGAAGACGGAAGCAGAGATTAGGCTGGGGGATTGGAGCACAGCTACCCTGGCCTTTCTCCAGCCCCATCCCAAGCACAATCTGGGTAAAGCGTTGATTAAAACACACCACTCTTACAGGATGAGAGGTGAGTGGATCTCGGCACTGGATGCTGCTCAAGTTCCACGTTCGCCAGGATTTGATTTCACTCCCAGTTCTTCAAAGGCTCCCGTACGCGTTTTTTACCCCCACCTTTTCCCGTTGGATCCAGGGGCAGACATATTCCTTTCATCAGGAGGTGCTTTTCTCTGACAGCACAGATTAGCGAGAGGCAAATGCATTTAGAAACGCCGGGGCTCTTTTCCCCTTGCTCACACACTGAGCCATTACCATGCTTTGCATTAATAAATGGTTCATCCAAAGTCTATCTGTATGTTGTCCCATTACGTCCAGCATATGAAATTTTTATGGAAGTGCACATCACACGAGGAATACTAACTATGCAAAGATAGAGGACGAGGAAATGGAGGATGGATACACAGATGGGGAGGGAATAAGGCGGCGTAGGTCGAGCTCAGGTTGGTGTTGGCAGCAGGGATGCTTGGTGACAAAAGAAAAAAAAAACACTTTGGGCTGGGCCTCAGCTCTCTCTCAGCTGGAGTGCGGAGTGTCTCTCTCAGCCATGGGGTTCCTGTAAATCCTGCCTTCTGCTGTTTACACCACGGCTATAGCTGATGTTGCAGGGGCCTGCTCCTTCCATCTGGAGGGAACAGGGTCATGGTTTTGGTGCTGATCAAGACGCTCCTTGAATCTCCTCAGAAATGTGTACCTTGCTGGTTTGACTGGACTTTTCTTTAAAGCTCCTTTGTGTCGAATTTTTTAATTCCTGACTATAATGCACGGTGACATGCTCAGAATGGCAATGCCAACATGCAGATATGATGTTTACACCACGTTCATCATCTTAGCATGCTGACGTTAAAAATGAATCGGTCAACATAGAACTGCAGTTCCTCAATCGTCCACTTGAGGCTGGCTCCAGAAGTGAGTCAGTCTCCATAAGTCCCCATGTTCAAATGTCCAACTTCACAGCAGAAATAAACATGTTTACAGCCTGGTACAAAAACAGTTTTGCTCTCTCTTACAGGTATGCTTAATAATGGATGGCTGGTTTGATTGACAGGTAGGTGCCATCACAGGTGGCTTCATTCAGTCCACCTCAGCTCCACCCACACTCCACGTCCTTGCCCTATTTTTAGAAACGCTACGAGCCACCACACTCTGAGCTTCACAACGGCTCTTCAGAAACCTTTGGGTGACATCACGGAGACTACGTGCATTTTTTATATAGTCTATCTCTGGCCGACATGCTGTGAGTATGCCAAAATTAAGATAGTACTTGTGCACCAAAATCAAACATTATAAATAAACCACAGAATAAAGCCTCTGCATCGATTGTTTATATCCATTATGAGCAGCAAGAGTCATTTTCAGTCGCATATTTAAGATAATTTCACATTTCAAATATTGTGCAAAAAAAAAAAGGATCTCGCGTCTTCGCTCTAGAGTCACAAGAGTTAAACACACCGTGTGATTATTATTTCACCAGCCTCCTTCTGGTCCTTTCCCAGAGAGAGCAATCATTCTTCACGTAAGAGATTGTGTAGTGACTGTGAAAGAATCAGGATACACTCTCGGGCCATCAGTGATGTAACACCAGGGTAAGAGAGGATGAAGACAAACACATGCTCTCTCTCTCGCTCTCGCGCTCTCTCTCTCTTTCTCACACACACAAGTATATCTAATCATGTTATGCACATATTCAGTGTTTCATATGAGAAGCGTTATAATAGTGAAATCACTGGAAGATGTTTTTAACAAGGATGTTTTAAATATAACAGTTTGTATTGTATTTAATATTAGATATGAGTTAAAATATAAATAGGTTACTAGTCAAACGATGCTAATTGTTTCAGTCTCCTTTACTGTATTCTGTATATTTCCTTTTGCCAGGGTAAAAGCTTCCTTCACTTTGAAGCTGCAGGCTCTGGGTGATCGCAGAGATCCAGCACCGCACTGTGGGAATATAGGCCAGGATTTCAGGATCATGGATATGGGAATAGGCAGTGTCCTTGGGAAAGTGAGCCGTGTTGATAAGCCTGCTGAGTGATTCCTGGAATGGAAATGGGGTAAGTCAATCGATAAGAAGAGTGAAAACCCAGAGGCGGAGGAGAGGTGGTGCTGGCTGGGGAGTTTGAACAGTAGCACGGTAGCTGCATCATCTGCCTAATCCGCCCTCGACTCCGGTGACCAAGTAAACAGACTAAACAATGTACAACAACACACAGCCCTCACACACACACACGAGGACCATGGGAAATCATGTGTACCTTACATCACTGCTGATGTGAGGCAGCCATTGGTTTCCATTCATTTCTGTATCTATACGACGTTTGTTGTTTTATTGAAGCTCTAGTGAAGATTTCTGACTTTCCGCCATCCTGCCGTTCTCTCACGGATTTCCTTGCTGTCATTATCCGAGGCTATTATTCGCCCCTCCACCTCCCCCCGCCTCCACCGAGTCTTCAGCAGAATCATCAGCTTCATCATTTCATCCGCCATCAGCCCCAGCAGAGTCATCAGCCACCACCAGCGTTTGGACTATACGGGGGTTGGAGGATTTATCTTGCTGCTGGTTGCTCAGGGCAGTCTCTCTCTGTAGAGTGCCAAACACTTCTGTCAAGACTTGATAATCACAACACATCTGTTAAATCATCTTTACTTCATCCACTTGCCCCTCCTGTCATAACATATTTTAAAAAATGACTGTATTAAATAGGAAAGACTACTAATCCTTTGCAGGGACAACCCACAAACATCTCAGTCACAGTAAGGCCGGCTGGTGGGTTTGGACCCAGAACCTTCTTGCTGGGAAGCACTGTGGTGGCGCCAGAGTGCCGCTATTTAAAAAAAAGATTGATTCTTATACCATAAGAGGAGAAGTGGAAATCAATGGCTGCCCGGAAAGTAACACGAATACTTAAAACTTGTCAGCAGTTGATATTTTATAAGCAGATTCTGTCTAGTTTGTGAGATAAGGTTGAAAGACAGTCAATAGTTCTGCTACTCCTTAAAGTCTGGAATGAACTTTCACCTTCAAATAATAATTATATTAATACAAAACAGCTGAATAACCACAAACACAGGCATGCACACACACACATCTTTGCAGGTGCACACACCAAACTTGTTCTTGGGCAGGATAGTGCACAAACCATATATCACACATCCATTGAGGACAGTAAGCCGCGGCTGAGGGTGTTGCCTTCCCCGACCAATGAGAACGGCTGAGCATGTCTCCTTCTGCTCTCTGACGTCAGACGGATGAAATCGCAGGAGGAGCCTGGAAAACAGAGGAAGACGGGGTGCGAGAGCTCCAGTAAGAGTCTCATCAGAAGAGTCGCTAAGAGAGAGAGAGAGAGAGAGATGATGGTGGTGGTAGGAAGGAGGAACAAAAGGTGTGGGGGGGGTGTAATATAGAAGAGGAGAGGAAGATAATGAATGCATCTGAAAGCCAGCTGCAAAGACGTGGAAAGAGATTCACTTAAAGAGGTCAATTTGAAAGCTGACACAGTGTGTAGGAAGTGCCAAGCTCGTGGATTTGACAGAAGTTTCAGCACAGTTGGATGATGTCACCTGTCTCCTTTCTTTCACCCAGTTCTCCTCCTCTTCCTCCTTCTCCTCCTCTTCCTCTGATTGTCGCGGCGTCCGGTCTAGCAGCCACGTCTCTCCTCCTCCTCCTCCTCCCCCCTGTCTCCCTCCATCAGGAGTGCTGACGGGTGGGCGAAGCACATTGCAATGATGAGCTAGTGAACATCGGGGGGGCAAAAAGGTCTCGACGAAGAACTTAAACTGCTCGTGAAAGAGCTGTCGGCATCGGTTTAAGCCTCGAGAGGAACAGCGAAAGATGTGGTTACTTTTTTAAAGTTAGAGATGAATCAAAATCAGACTTCAACCCAGAATACTAAACAGACAACGAAGCCTCCACTTGGTTATTTTCATATTTGCGTGTGAAACATTAAATAGACTTTTTATAAATAGACGGTTGAGCTTAATCTGAATGACACAAATGTACTCGGGACTGTCTTTGACAAGCCGGACAGGACAATGATGTAAAAACAGGTTTTGATAAGGAATGACGCACATATTGTGTGTTTTTGATTTCCATCAACTGTGTAAACTACATTTGATTTAGCAACTGTATCAGCACAGTTAGATAACACAATGAACTCTACACGTGTATGCACACACACACACACACACACACACACACACACACACACACACACACACACACACAGACATGTTCCCCTGCATGGACAGTGGATGAGTCATGTCTGCCAGCCCTTACTGTTACTGTGATGGGCCAGTGATCTGCATTCACCTCACAGACTCTCTCTCTCTCTCTCTCTCTCTCTCTCTCTCTCTCTCTCTCTCTCTCTCTCTCTCTCTCTCTCTCTCTCTCTCTCTCTCTCTCTCTCTCTCACTCTTGCCCTTACACACACACACACACAAACAACACACTAACACGCAGGTAGAAAAGTGTCGGGATGGTGTGAAACTGACAACTCTCTGCTGTGCCAGACACATGCTCCGTATGTTGTTGATTGGCCACCTCTCAGGTGCTGTTCAGCTCAAACCAATCACATTTAAAGACGTGGAAAAGGTATAATGGGCCTTTTGCAATAGAGGGGGACTGTGGACAAACACACACACACACACACACACACACACACACACACACACACACACACACACACACACACACACAGTTAGGGTCAAAGACAGTTAAAGGCAGACTAGACAATCCCAGCTGAAGTAGGACATCTCCCCCCGTGAGGCACGATCGCAGCATCCTGCAGTGACATAATATGTGAGAGCAATGAGTGACGAGCGATGAGCATCCGAGCACCCCGAGCGATGACACAACAGATGTTTGCCATAACACCACGCGTCGTTTCAAACCCAGTTAACGCTCCTACCACAGATTCATGCCGTCACGACGACGACGGGGTGAAACACAGAACAAAAGGTAAGTCTCCTTGTGCGAGGCATCCCCTCCCCTCCTGACATTCGGTGATAAATCAGCAAATTATCTTACTGACAAGACTTATTCCCTCCACTCCACAGAAACAGGCGCTGCATTTTTTTTTAAACAACTGTGGAGTGCACTCGTCAGAAGTTACAGTGCCATCATTAACACGAGAGGAAACAAACACCTCTCTTTTGAAGGAGGTTTACAAAAGGCAAACCTCGGTGACAGCTTCCACAAACGGTGACCCATCCGCAGCTCGGTAACATTTTCATTTAATTCTCTGCTCTATTCATTCGTCCTATTCATTTTTCCTTTGGTTCCACTAAAACTAATTGGATTGATGTTTTAGATGAGGACTTTCTTTTTTTTTTTCCTCCCCCTCCACAACAATTCGTAGAAGAAGCTGCCTCGAGCACAAATTAATCAGGTAATCATCTCTTGTCTTATCCCCAATATACAGCCCATTAACATCAAGCAACACTCTCTTTGGTAGCACTCCAAGCCATGCACGCCGACAATGATTAGTAGCTTTAAAGATGAGGATAAATACTGTAATTTACTTTCAGCAGCCTTAGAGCGACTACCACCTCTCTTTCTCTCTCTCTCTCTCTCTCTCTCTCTCTCTCTCTCTCTCTCTCTCTCTCTCTCTCTCTCTCTCTCCCTCTCCTTCTATTTGTGTCACACACCAACACACACATATTGCACACAGGCATATGGGCCATACTGTAAGTCATATGTTTGTTTTAAACCCCCCCTCACTGACCAAACACAACACAGCTGATAAGATGGGACCCACTTGCAGGTACATGATACTGGTAAATCCACAAGAGCGAGCACAGACCTTTTTTGCTTGTTCAGCTGCTTTCCACTTTTGTTCAGAGGCTGAAGCCTGCCTGGTTTTCACTTGTGTTCCAAAGCTTTTCATTTCCTGCATCTTAATTTCAGCCCTTTGGCTCCTCTGTGTGTGAGAGAGAAAGCTCTATAATTTGAGGATTTACTGCCTGCATTGGGTATATGAAATGGGCCCGGATCAATGAATCTTAATGACTATATGGAAACTGTGTGTGTGTGTGTGTGTGTGTGTGTGTGTGTGTGTGTGTGTGTGTGTGTGTGTGTGTGTGTGTGTGTGTGTGTGTGTGTGTGTGTGTGATGACTTAACTGCATTGTTGTTCTTGTGAATGGAAGATCGAGGCTATCCTGCACCAAAAGCAAGATGTCGCCAAAAGTGTGCGTTTGTGGTGGTAAGGTGACATTTGGAGACTCATTGAGAGAAAAGTGGAAACACCTTCCAACACCTTTATGTGTGTGTGTGTGTGCATGCCCCCCTCCACCCCCACCCCACGTCCTCTCTCCCCCCTCCCTGTGTGTGTGTATGTGTGTGTGTGCACATAGGTAATAAGCTGCTCCGCCACTGCGCAACGATGGAGCTATCGCAACGATGGAGATGACGCAAACAGATCCAGCTCTCCGAAAAAGTGTTTCAAGACGAACATGGCGGCAACTTAACCGCGGTCCAAGATGACAATGGCCAACGGGAGAAATGATTCAAGGCTTTCCGCCCAGGTACGGGACAGAGAAACCAGCCTGCGTGCATCGAAGGGGCTCGTTGCTCTCCTTTAAGTGAATCTGCAAAGCGAACGGCGGCAGACGCGCAGCATCAGCACCGAGAGGCTCGCAACAGCTGGTCTCCCTGCGCCCCCCTGACGAGAGAACAAACCCGGGGAAGGGACGGTAAGGAGAGGGGGGCATGCGGTCAAAGAGGACGCCGTTTCCCCCCGGAGAGCCATGGAGAACCGGGATGCGGCAGCGCGAAGCTTAATCTGTGCGGGCGCGCTAATTGGATCCGAATAGCACCGAGTGTTGTGGGCGCGATAGAGGAGCGCCCTGGACCGGCGGAGGCACGGCACCCCACCGTTACAGAGGAGAACCAACCGGAGTCCATCTCCCCCTAAGTCAATGAGTATTGTGGCAGAGCAGCCCCCGCGGTGGAGTCGGCCAGGGCAGCACTTTTCTAAAATATGACCAGGGGTGCTTGGATGCGTCGGCAGCATGATGAAGGCTTAAAATTCTGGTTTGCACCCCGAGAGAACGAGAAGCCATTTACCGAGTCGGAGCGGGCCCAGAGATGGCGACTGTCGCTGGCCTCTCTGCTGTTCATCACCGTCCTGCTCTCTGATCACTTGTGGTTCTGCGCCGAGGCGAAACTGACGCGAACCCGAGACAAGCGGTCGGACGAGGGGCTTGCAATTACGGACATGGGCGAGTACCCAAACTCCCTCCACCGACACCATACCCCAACATCACCTGACCCCTACCGTCTCGCCAGAGAGCAAGATGTTATTTTTCTAGGGAATTCTACCAAACCTCTGTGGCGAATGGACACCTGTCACCCCGACAGCCTGTCCAAAGACTGCTTTACTTTCACGGACGCGGAGACCGTGTGCCTGGGCCTCTCCGATGGAGGGGAAAAGGGGACACAGTTGGCGTACGTGAATCTGAGCGATTTATACCTTTCTTTTTGTAATTCCTACTCACTTTTGGATTTGTTTTACGGGTTTACGAGTCCGGACGATTTGAATTGCACCCTGGATATGGCCATGGGGGTGGATCTGCCGGGATGCACAAAGTGTGTCCGGGCTTATCAGAGTCTTGACCAGCAGGCGGAGAAGAACTACCGGGAGTTTGAACTGCTGGTTCAGAAATACGAGACGGATGCATACTCGGTTAGGACGTGCATGGAGGAATGCAAGGTAGGACTTTAAAACGAGGCCGGGTCGTGTGTGCGCACACACACACACGCACACTCATATGCACACACACATGCACGCACACACACACACACGTACAGACGCGCGCACGCGCAAGTGCATTTAAGGGGGTGGGTTCTCAGTCGTCATGGCAACCGTTGGGCATATCTGTCAGCATATTGGTATTTATCTTTTGCAGAGTTCAGGCTATCAGTGGCTTCACTGCATCACTTGGTTTTTGCACAAACATGAGCATCCATGGAGATGCTCCTGCAGCTCCTGCAGGTCTCTCTGACCCCTTTACTCTCAGTCTGATCTTTGTGGTATGGACTACTTTGTGACCTGTGACTGTGTGTGAAGTGACATTTAACATTTTAGGACATAAAAAGAAGCTTGCACTTGCAGCTTCTCCCTCTCTAAAATGAGAGGGAGTGCAGTGCTGTAGAGTGGTGCTCATTTCAATATCGTTAATAGCGCGCGAGTGATTTCTGCACATAATCCAGGATTTGTATTGTCCCCAGTTTGCTTGTTTGTTCCAATAACACGGCAGTTTTACAGTCTGACAGTCAGACAGAATTGCACGCCTCGGTCTACGTTACCTACACACACACACAAACACACATAAACACACAGATAAACACTCTTTGTCCTGTGTTACTTTAAGGCCCACTCGGCCGTGTTGAGCGTTGAAAGCTCACCTGTAAACAGAAACACGGTGGGCAAACATTGGTTAAATTACACCTCAATCTGTTTCATTTCTTGTGCGCTGGACTGTTGCAGAGGCTCCGTCTTTGCCTTCAGCTGTGTGTGTCCACCCTCCCCTGTGCTCACCGTCTCTCTGTCCGTGGTGCTGAGAGAAGGCCCTGCTAAAAAGGCCTTTCAGGAGGATGGAGGGCATGCTTGTATCTGTTAGCTGTGTGAAATGATGTCCATTGTCTTGAATTAGTCTGCCAGTGACCAACATGTTCCATCTCTCCCACCTCTACCCATACCTGATTAGGCAAACAGGAACTTGTGAACCTGCCTGATAGATGGAAAATGTGCAGCGTGGGGGTCTTTAATTAACAGGGCCGAGAATGTGAAGCATGGAATATGGTTGGTGGAGATTTGTGCAGAGATGTATGATGTATCTACAGTACAGATTTATTTGTGCTCGGCAGATGAAATCTAAAAAGTTGGATGCACCGGAGCTTCACCGATGTTCTTGTCCTGTTATCTCTGAGTAGTTGCATCATCACCAAGATAGGTCAAGGAATAAAAGAAGCAGGAAGTCTCTCCCCCCTCGTAATGATCCCGCAGCCCAAACTCATTTCTACAAGATGGATGTTGCACATAGGGCAGATGGTCACGGCGCCAGGCTGCGAGTGCTCATAATCCACGTATGTGTGTGGAAGGATAGTTTGTGGGAAGATATACAGAGGATAAACCTTCACAACGGAATCATGTGCTGCGTGTATGTGTGTGCTCATTGTGACTCATACCTTATTGTTATGCCGCTTTGTCGGAGATGGATGTGCATGCATATATATATGTGCCTGAATCTGTTTCCTATAACATCTCGTGGCCGCTTCCTTCTTATGCCGTCTAATCAGTTGTGTGCGTTTGCACTCCTACTCTTTGCTAATGTAATCAGACTCAGTCAGGGCTACAGCAGCCTTTTAGCCCCTTTAGCCCAATCTGAATTGCTAATCTGCTCCAGCGTTCGTATGACCTTTTGTAAAAGCACAGCACCCCAGGCCTGCATCACAAACCGCTGCTCCTTGAAGAACCACTCTGCCGGACAATGAAAAGACATTAGACAGCTTGAAACAACAGTTATTTGCTATTCACTCTTATCGGCCTTATTTCTCTCATCTCAGACCTCTCCGCTCGCCTCGTTTCACGTTTTGTGAACGGTCGCTCAAAGCTCTCTTTTTTAAAACGGGTTGAGACTGTAACACCACGTGGTGTTCGTGCACGCTGTGTGTGTGTGTGTGTGTGTCGTATAAGTTCGGAGGATGGGCGAGCAGAAGCAGCGAGGCAGCGGTGGTGAAAACGTGAGGTGAGAGTAAGGGGTTGAATTTAAAGCAGGCGATAGGAGATAATAACTCTGAATTTGAAGATGGAGAACTGTCACTAGGAGTCAACAGTATCAACACGTAAACAGCCCACACATATCAGGAGACATTTACAAGCCTGCAGCATCCACTACTACAGTCTACAGGGCCGGCTGTGGTAGAGGAGGTAGAGTGGTTTGTCCACTGATCAGATGATTGATGGTTTGATTCCCGGCTCCTCCGGTCTATGTCCTTGGGAAAAATACTAAACCTCAAATTGCTCCAGGAGGCCATGGGAGTGAGAATGTATGAATTAGCTTAGATAGCTCCTAAAACTGATGAGCAGTTTATGGTATGAATGCGTGTTACATGATATGTGTAGTGTAAAAGTGCTTTTAGTAGATTAGAATGGAGCTATGTAACTACAATACAGAAGCACACCGTAGCGGTCGTTCTGCCTTGTTTACTGACAGATATGCTGATGTCAGTTAACTGAGCAAAACAAGCAAGACACTTAAATATTTGAATGTTTAGTTGGTGCAAAGTTATTGTGAACGCTTGCTAAATATTCTTCAATGCTTAAAATGGTTGAAGCGTTTGCAAAACGCCCTGGATCAGCCTGATATGATGCAAATTCTTACATGGATGGATATTGATTTTTCAAGCAGTCAGGGTTGCCCTTGGCGAGTTGTATGTTTAGCACAGTGTGGTGATGCAGAATCTGCTTCACCATTCAAACCCTCCATCCTCTGCGATATGCAGTAAATGCATAAGAGAGACTTTGTATTATCACTTGACAAAAAAATCTCACACGTAGGACGTCACGTTCTGTAAGTCACAGGCAAAACAACAAGAGTGTGAGCTCTGATTTAGGGATTGTGTTTTCATTTTTCTAGACCGTACACGACACTTTTTCACTGGGTTTGTGTTACATGAGTACATGAGACTACAGTAGGCTGTGTCAAGGACAAAGCTACTGGCTGGCAGTGGCGAACTGAATGTAGACAGGGTACAAAGATATACAGTAAACTGTGGCTACTTAATTATATATATATATATATATATATATATATATATATATATATATATATATTCAATTTTTTGCCGTTATGAGAAGCTATAAGCAAAATAGTTTGTAGTATTAAAGCACAGCTAACATTAGATTCACAATTTATGTCGTCAACACATTTAAATAATAAACAAAGATAATAATAAAGATAGTATATGAATTAGAAATGCATGAAAATCACAGGTGTAAATAACGAAACCAACAATGGCTAAGTTCCATTTAGCTGCTTCGGTGTCAGGGTCCTGGAGTTGGTGCATGCTGGCTCACTGCCACGCTGCCGTGGTTTACTGGGACGTTTGAAGAAAACAGAAGTCTGTGCTAATGTTGGTAACACCTGTGCTTTTCCTTTTTATGATAAGTCAAAATGTCTGCGGTGAAAAAGATTGTTGGGAGCGGCGTTTAGCCAACGCTGCGCTTCGAGAAACAAATTTCGGGAGAATGAAGCTGACTAACCGTGTTTGCAGTAACTTAAGGCTCTTAATGTATGAGTTTATTTTATTTATATTTTCATTTGAGATGGAAGAGTGGCGACGCATGCAGGCACATTAAAGCAAGTTCGCGAATGAGGCTTTCCCGCTGTGACCCTCGGCCGTGCTGACAGCACAGTTTGGATTCAAATTGAACTTCTGGTGCAGCGTGTGTCGTACAGTACAACGCATGCCAAAGATATGGACGTCAAATCAAAAAATAATGTTAGAGGGATGCTTTATTTCCTGTTCTTTTCTTTCCTTCTTGTGTTCTTTACACCTTTTGATCTCTCTGCATGTAGCTGTTTATATCGCACGCACACACACACGTACACACAAACATGCACACAAGGAGCCCCATGTGCAATGTTTCCTGCAGGTCCAGACCTGACTGTCCCTTCCGGTGTAATTTAATTTGCACTCCCATAATTCTCTGCTTCTCTGGTGGCTGTGTCTCCAGGGCTGTATCTCAACATGTTGATCTCCTCTCTCCCTCTATCTGTCATTGTCTCTCGCTTACTTTCACATCCTCTCTCTTTCTCTCTCTTTGTCTTTCTTCCATCTGTGTCGGAGCTCCGAGGAACCGACATTACACGTACACATGTCCCGCGTTCGTCCCTACATCACCTCTCCTCCACCCTCCTCTCCCTCGTCCTTATAGACTAACCCACCAGGGGCTTTTCGGTTTTGCTCTTCCTTTCTGGTGAAGACTGTATGTGGCTGTTGAGCTCTCTATTCCTGATAGAGTGATAGACACTGATCTAGGTTAAGGCCTTTTTTTTCTCTCTCTTCCTTTCAATTACAGGCCTGTCCACACAAATCCCACTGTGTGCTCCTTTACCCAGCCTCTCCGTCCCCTCTGCTTATTCAATCTTTCTCCTCATCGCTCTCTTTCTACAATTTCTACGAGACCGTTCAGTCGTGCCCCTAATTAATTGAGCTGTTTAGCTTTATGTTTTAACTCCGCAGCGAGGATGGGATGATTGGGCTTTCTATCAAATTAAGCAGAGTTACAAAACATCCCTGTTCAGCGTTACATCACCACCAGAGAGATAGAGAAGGACGGGATGGAAATACAGCAAACAGAGTCTGCAGTCATGAGGTCCATGAGGTTAAAGTTTAATTATAATGCCAACATATATTTAGATATGTTTACCATGCTGAGCAGCTTCATTTCGTGTGTTTGCATGCTGACGTTTGGCACTAAACACAAAGTATTGCTGAGGCTGATGGGAATAATTCAAAGTACTGGACACGATTGCACCCGACTCTTCATCTTTAAATATATCCAGATTTATTTTAGGGCTTCAGAAAATGTTTTCAGCTCAAGGGCTGCTGAAGAATGTGAAGAGTAACATTGTTACTGCTGTTACATCACAAAAAAATCATAATAATCCGTCTTTCAAAGTCTTTTAAAGGCCACGTAGAGAGCCGCCTGTTAAATGCTAGTGGGAAAAGTGGTCATCTAAACGTGTTGGAACAATCAGAACATTTTCTTTATTCATTTCAACGCAGTGTAACGTAACACAGAAGTCTTGTACTTCACAACACAGCAGTAAATGACTTCTTCTTCTCTCTTTCACTTCCGGTCACGTGATGGATGATGTTTAATGTTACTTAAATTAACTAATTAAATGAATTAATCATCGGAAATATAAATGAAGCATTGCTCCCCGGACAGCATCCCTCACAGTTCCCTGTAAACAAGCACCAACCCTCCCTCAGTACTCCAAAGTCCCAGACCGCTAACTACTTAATGGCAGCTAAGTCACTCCTGCCTCACCTTGTTGAAAAAAACTCTCTGATACTTTAGTGTCGGTGGCATGACGCAGACCCCGAGGAGAGTTTTTATTTCCAGCGACTATGTGAATCACGAGTGGCTGGTTGAGTAAAACTCTTGCATCGGCTAAAGGTTCCTGTAAGGGGGCAGCCCGACGAATATCACAAATAGCTGAGACTGAAACTTTATTCTTTTTAAATAATAATAATAATACATTTTATTTCATAGGCGCCTTTTTGTCACCCAAGGACAGCGTAATAAATATAAATGAGAGTAGAATTTTTCACCCATTAGTGGAGATATGATGATATGATATCACACACATCAACACAAAATCTTCATTTTTCTGAGGCCTTTAGGGCCCCTTGCTCATGTTGGCCTACATCTTTTAGATCCAGAACCGCTACTAAAGAACCCCGTGGTGAGATCCAGCTCGATATTACACTCCCAAACTGTCAACCTGCTTGTGGAGCTAGATGCCAATGTCAATCGGATAACTGCATTTCGTTGCAATCTTCCCAATATTTCCAAAGCTAACCGATCGGCAAACTGACATTCTCTCCAGCACGGTTAAAGCAAATAGAGCTATATATGTACACTGGAAGCTTTAGCTCCAACTGACAAAGAAGATAAAACATATACAGTGTCTGTATGTATTATTCAGGAAGTTTGGGACAGCTCAGAGGTAGTAACACGACGAGGGAACACGCTGTCTCAGCATAACACGCAGCCATTTTTCTTGAATACAAAAGGATGTTATGCTTAACTACACATTTGTCTAAGCTGACAGCCTTTTTATGTGAATTAAACCAAACAGCGCATAATGTACAGATTGCTCCGGCTGCAAGTCCTGCACTTCTCTCTCCCTCTCTCTCTAAAACTCAATTAGGTCTCTGTTGCTTCTCTATGCAGCTTGAATAGATCCGGAGAAACTCCCCTTCATATGAGCTTCCAGTGTTTGTTTCTCCCCAGGCTGGAGATAAGGGGAATGCGTCTGTTGGAGAAGAACACAGGCAGCACTCCCATGGAAACGCCTCCTCGTCGTCCTCGATTCCCCGTCTACGCGGCACAATGAGACCGTACGGCTTCCCCCCTTCACTGCCTTGGGCCTCGGCTCCAATCAACACATCCACACCCATTTCTTTCTCTGTATATAATTTTCCTCCCTCTTCCCTTCAGGGCCACTGCTGTGATAAAAAGTCCTTTCCCTCATGGAGGAGTGCCGTCCTGCTTGCCTGGTTCGTGGGTACTGTTCAGGCCAGCTGAAAGAAAAAAAAAAAAAAAAGGCCGACAGTATCTGCTTGCTCATGCACGTGTGTGTGTGTGCAAGAACAAGCCGCGTGCATCCAGCCAATCATGCAGGCCATAGCTCAGCTCTACTGGTAATGAGATAAAAGATGCAATGAGTCCTTTCAATGCACCCAATTCAATCAGATCTGTGACATAAACAAATTATGACTATTACAAATGCACTGTTGTTATCCGTCTCTTCTGCTCTGCGTCTCACTGGTACGCTCAGATGAACGATTTGACGAGTGGGTGATGTGCTAGCTTTGATTTTTCTGGGACAAAGTGAAGCGAGGGAAGTGGGAGGGAGACCGAGTGGAAATGGTTGCTATTGATAACTGATAACCGACATTAAACGCAGGAGACGTAAAAATCGATAAACAAATAAATCGGGGCCGTATGAAATGATCTCCGTGACTTAAAAAACAAAAAGCAGGATGCTTCTGCAGCAGATCTTTGCACTCGTGTGCCCGCTTTGCTTTTATGCAGTGTTACACGGTGGCAAACAGAAAGAAGATGACACGATGTCAGAAGACTGATTTTAAAACCACATCTACGATTTTTTTAGAATCCATTAAATCAGAACGTCATTGAAGCCGTTCTTTGAAAAACATTTGTAAAGAGTGCAAGTGCTTTTAAACACAATGCGGAAACAGTCTTCATATCGGACGAGGAAATGGAATGAAACCGCACGTCGCATTGAATTTACAATCTCTCCGAGTTCAACCCGTCTGAATCATGAATGAGTTTGAGGTGAACGAGGTCTTCTTCACATGATTGTCACAATGCACTCCATCCAATTTACACATCGAGTGTTTATAGACGTCGGGATGTGCTGCTGCATATGTGAAGACAAAGTATGAAGCCTTTCGTGGCTCCCGGGGGGGAGCTATGCTTAATCTGATAAATCACTTTAAGTGATGTCACTTGAAGTCACTACAAGTCTGAAAATAAATAAAAATCCATGGGTGGAGGAGGAGTGAGATGAGTTTGAATCTCATTCCTCGATTCTGCTGGTGGCTAGTGGCTAACAATGGGAAAGCTGTGGTCTGTCACACAGAACGTAAGCGTCAGTGGTGATTAAGCAAATGTCGAATAGGTTTGGCTGATTTTTTTTTTTTCCATCAGGGTCTGATTAATGTGACTGTGACTTCCTGTGTATGATGTTGATGCTCCTGGAAAGCGCCCAAGCTCCTCGTCACCTCCCCCGTGTGCAGCAACCAGGCGAGAAGGGATTCATATTAAACGAGCTTATTCTATCAGATCCACTTCCTGCTTCCATGCACCACAGACATGTTGCATCCGTGTGTCTGTGACATGCGAACAACAGGATACTACTATTTAGTTATAGTTATACTTACAGCTATTTCGAGCTGCAACCTTCGTGTCTGTGCTAAAAACTGCAGTTCCTCTAACGTCCACTTGAGGCTGGCTCCAGAAGTGAGTCAGTCTCCATAAGTCCCCATGTTTCACAGCAGAAATAAACATGTTTACAGCCTGGTACAAAAAACAGTTTTGGTCTCTGTAGCTAATTTCCCCGTTCATGACAACTGTACTGAGGGTGAATTTATATACAACTCACCTGTTCACATTATATTAAGCAGGGTTCCCACGGGTGCTTGAATTCCTTGAAAATGCTTGAATTTCAATTCAGTGTTTTCAAGGTTGTGAAAATGCTTGAATTTTTTGTGAAGTGCTTGAAAATGCTTGAAATTTCACAATTAGTTAAAAATCAAAACAGTCAATCTACCACCATATGAAATAATGCTAATTAGACCCATATTATTATGCCATACAGTGGCACCGCTGCGCTTCCCATGACCATCATGGCAAACACAACTAGTAGGCTACCTATTTAAAGGTGCTGGAAAAATGGAAAAACTGGTGCTTGAAGGTGCTTGAAAAGTGCTTGAATTTGTTCATGAAAAAGGTGTGGGAACCCTGATTAAGGCTTAAAGTTATGCAAGATTATCAGTGCTGCCGCTTTGATTGACAGGTAGCTGCTATTGCAGATGGCTTGTTGGAGCACCCAGGCGTCATTCGGCCCGCTTTAGATTAGCAGGGAGGTGGCAGAGGCATGACAGCCAACATGGCAGCGGCCAGCGTCACAGATTTTGATCTGACTAACGGAGATGCATTGATGGAAATGTTAATGAATTGCATCCGGTTTCTACCTGCATAAAAAGACATTTGAAATGGGAACACAAAAAAAAACAACTACAAGGACAAAAAGAAAGTTGACAGCAGCACTAGTGTAGCGTGCTGAGGAAGCTACAGTCTGAACATCACTGGCAGAGAAACAGAAAAACCAGTCACAGTTCCCAGACTCCGGTGACATTCTCACATTACTGAGTCATCATCAGCCGCTCACAGCATGTCCTGATTCAGAGAGAGAGCAGAGCAGAACGGCGACAGAAGAAAGACACGTACATGCTGTATATACACGACATACTCCAGCATAACCAACAACGGCACACACACACACACATGCGGGGAGAGAGACTGACAGTAATCAGGTGACGGCAGCAAACAGAAGAGGGAGAGAGAATGACAAATGAATGGTTAGATTAGAGGGAATACCCAGTGTGTCTGGCATACTGTATTTTCTCTGTACAAACAATTCATTCGAGCACCTGGTCCCAATTCTTTCCATTTTAATCAGGCTAGTGTTTCTGTCTGTGTGTGCGTGTGTGTGTGTGCGTTTGCATGCATGAGTGCATGGCATAGTGGGATGTTGCAGTCGTTTCATTTTTTTTGGCGTGAGGAATGAGGATATATCAGGTTTCATATAATCTCGATGCTGAATCAGATGAATGGTGTCTCTGCCATTCCGATGTCTGTTCTGTTCTCACACTGTGTAACAGCGACAAGTATGTAACTGCACTAAGTCACACACCGACAACAATTTCAGTGATTTCGGTGAAACTGGATCATATTTTAGGGAGGAAATGTTTTCTGGTTTTCTCTCTGATGCCTTCCAAGCTGCTGCGCATCAACTGTTTTAGTATTTGTACCACAGGCGTTTTGGGAAGAAGAGGAGGTTTTCAGGCCTGGGATGACGGGGGTGTTGATGGGGAGTGTCGTCCTGAACTAAAGCTGGACAAGCGGGAAATGTAACCAGGCTCTGCTGCCTCTATGGACATAAAGACTGAACAGGACGTTGACGGAGGAAGCTAAGCGAGAAAAGGAAAGCATGACCGAGCTAACTAGTTCAACTGCTGTTGGACTGGTCAGTAATATTAGCTGGCTGCTATGTCTTGTGTTGGTGCACTTGCTTGATGTTTGGCTGTTAGCTGCAGCTAGTTTTTGATCACCACTCGTGCAATTATAGCAAATACACGTGTCCATATTTATGACAGTAGTATTGCAGTCTGAACCTGATCGAAAGTGGAATTGATCTTTGATTTTATACTTGATTAACCAATTAATCATTTTGTTGATAAAAAGATAATGAAAAAATTACAAGATGACATATTTCCCGTTATTTACCATCACAGGTATGACAAATTTTTCCCTGATAAGCAAAGTAGTAATGAGGTAATTTGAATAATTGGTTGAATAAATGGTTTGGGATTACATTCCGGTCACGGACCAGCGAAGGACCAGTCACGGCCCCGTCACGGAAACACGGGAACTTTTAAATTGCTACATCTGTAGGACTTTTAAATGAACTCATTGTTCCAACATCTGTATTTTCGCTTGACCAGTGGTGACATTCAGAATGAACAGCAGCGGGGATTGTTGTTGTTTCCGGAAACAGATCAAGTGACTTTGCTTTGATGATCTGAAGGTCGTCAGTCATGATGGATATTTCTATCCATGTCTGGTAATTATAGGAAGTAAGAGAACAATATCGTATTATTATCTAGAGCAGCCTGGTAGAAAATTGCATCAGGGTAACAACCATTGTGTGTATGATACAGACTTATAAGAATATTCTGTGTCTGCCTCTGTGGTGATTGCCTGTGTTTTTCCTTGTCGGTTGGAAAAACCACCAAAAGAGATTTAGACAACATTACACTAAACGCCTCCATTCAAACGGATGCAAATGAGTTTGTGCTGTCCTCCTCACAGCGTGCATTATGAAGCCAAAGAGGCTGATTATTCACATCATTACTCCAGTGGCACCTAGCAACCACCTCACCACTAAGGAGCCTTTCCTGGTGCCTGATGCAGGCTTAAAGCATGTGAGACCTACAGTATGTTTCGGTGGTCCGACTGAGGATTTTTCTTTTTTTTTTTGCGAGTGGGCTGTTTGCAAAGCAAGTAGTATCCTCACCCCAACACCTCCTACAGTCTGACTCAGTAATTTGATGGTGGACGGGGCGGGGAGGGAAGAGAGAGAGAGAGAGGGAGGTTATTGATGGGTATAGATAGAACATGGAAAAGGAACAAAGCAAGACAGGAGAGGAATGAAGGGGAGCTTGACCTGATGATGAGGGCCTTATCGGCACCTCTTCGTAATGGTTTTTCGCCTGCCCTGTGTGTGTGTGTGTGTGTGAAGTGGATGGATGGTGGAGGGGTTTGTGGGGGTTTTTTCACCTGCTGAATGTTCGTTCACCTCTTTGTCTAAAACTCCTTTTGTCTATGTGTCCTCATCCCCCATCTGCAGCTGTTCCACTCCTCCTTCCTTTCCCTCTGTTGTGCTTCATCCTTCTTCCTCCTCCATCTTTTGCTCATTCGTAAACTACCTGTACGACACGGACGGTGCCGCTTTGTCTCTCGTGTTGCAGTTTTTGCTCTACAGTTGACGGCCCCCCCTGACTGATTCTCTGTCAATTATTCATCTGTCATTGACTTTTCAAAAGCACTGAGGAGGAGCTGGAACACTCGTCTTCCTCGCTCCCACACCGCCGTGACACCTCGCACATATACTAAGGCATGTGCTGTAAACGTAGAAAGCAAGCCGAGTCATTTTATGCCCTGGAACATTTTTCAGTCCTTTGAGAAGTTTTTCTTTCTTTCTCTCTACCGTACCCAGAAAGGTAATAAGTTAGCATAAGATTAAGTCCGCAGTCCTGCTTCTCACTGACTGCTATGAAATATGTACACAGCATGCATCAGACGGTGGTATCAATATTAGTACTTGGGATGGAGTGTCATTCATATTTAAACAGTCATGACTAATGCAGAAGTAGAAGGCATATAAACTACAATATATACACAGTAAATAGTCTGCCTACAGATAGTATTCCAAACATTTCTGTACATGTTTAAAATATATATTATATGATTAAATGTGAAAGTTCATAAACATGCACAAACCAACGTGTAGTATCAGAAAACAGTTGAACCACAGGTACTGCTGAACTGTCTATAAACTCTCTATAGGCAGACCGTATCAATAACGTGTAACCGTTTTATTGTAGTTGCATCCTAAAGCAGAAAAAGTGCAACAAAAAAATGACTATGCATCGACACATATTTGACATATTTAAACAAAACCTCATGACTGATTGACACAGCACATGTTAAACCTCCAGCTGCTTCATTTTAGTGGATCACAAAGGGACATTATGTTTGTTTGATGTGTCAAAATTTATCTGTAACATATACCAACGTGCCCAAAATCTGACAGAGCACAGCTGAGCTGTCAAAAGTATTGATACTTTTTCGATACCGTGTGTTTAAAACACTGCGACGTCGCTTATCTATATATTCGATATTAAAAGTACTAAACATATATATATATAAAAAGTAACAGTCGCCATCCGCTGGTTGATTAATGATTAACTAGTCGACGATCTCTTCCTCTCTCTCCTCCCACCATGCGGTCTGTTGACAGTCACACACGTTCTGCTGCAGAGACAGACAGAGTTATCTCGTGCCATGTTGAAGATGCATAGTGTTTGATTTCAAAGCACAGACCAGGTAAAGCAACAGTGAACCCACATGATTGCTGCTGATGTCATTCGGGACCATGTTGGTCACAAGCCTCCTCCTCCACACGTGGCTCACCTGCTGCTGGAGAAACAGAATTGTAGGTGAGAAAATGCACACAAACGTGCTGTCCATGCATGAGGACGAAACGGAGACAGGCGGGGCAGGGCAGGTGTGTGTGCGGTACGAGACAGAGGTGTGTGTGTGCTGTTCTCTGAGAAACACTGCGACTGGTCTGCAGTGCGTTCAGTAAAAATGATCCTAATTTTTTGAGTTTTAATAGTCGCATTGGATCAGAGTTTAAACTTCTGGTATCGTGACCTCACAGCACAGACGGCAGTCATAGAGTATTTCAGCAGTAGGGATCAGCTTTACATGAAAACAGGTTTATGTGCTGTCCCTGTGTGTGTGTGTGTGTGTGTGTGTGTGTGTGTGTGTGTGTGTGTGTGTGTGTGTGTGTGTGTGTGTGTGTGTGTGTGTGTGTGTGTGTGTGTGTGTGTGTGTGTGTGTGTGTGTGTGTGTGTGTGTGTGTGTGTGTGTGTGTGTTTGTGCTCTGGAGGGCCTGAATGTGTTTTAATGTAGATATCTGTAATCCTCTGTCTGACCTCTGTATCAACACTCTCTTCTCCTTGTTTTCCCCCCTTATCCGTTTCCTTTTAGCATCACTTCCATCCCTTGTTCCATTCTTCTTTTTTTTTCAAGGTTGTCACTCGACACACAGTCGCTGCCCCTGTTCGTCACATCCTCCTCTCCCTGTCTTGCTCCCTGTAGGCCTAATCCTCCTGTGAAGGCTCTTAGCTGGATAAAGCTGTCTCCCATCCTTTCTCTTTATGGCAGGATTTACAGCAGTAGCCTTTCATATCCCCCTTTTAGCACTCTTATGGTTGCTTCCACTGTTACACGGCTATGCTCTTTGGAGAGCATGAAATTCAGTTGCTCAATGGAAGGAAATCCCGGAAGGACCCTGAAGATCTCTGACAAACACCAACTAGGCACAAATCAAAGTGTTGAAGTGAAATGAAAAGACTGTGGCTTTTCACTATTTTTAATTGGAACATTTAGAATTTTCAAAATGTTTTTGTTCTTTAACTGTTTGGTGGTCAACGCATTAATGTTTCGACGAACTAGTTTATCACTTCAGATTTGTCCTTGTATGAACCTGCCATGTCCTGATCTAAACATGGAGATATCTGTTTATTCTAAAAATTAAAAGTGTAGCATCGTTTCCTAGGAAGAATTCGTGTTGTTACGACTTCTACAGAAAGCACCTTGAGCAAAGTCAGCTCAAGGTGACCTTATCCAGATTCTCAGGCTTCTTTGGTATTTTCCAAAATCCCGAGCCAAGAGATGTTGAAAACAAGTTTGACCATAAAGCCGAACCAATTTTGGAAGTAACCAAAGTAACCTGGAGTAACTTGGGTGGCTAGTTGGCGTGAATCAGATTGGTGGAGGTTGCCTGACCTTGTTTTCTAAATGTGAGGGTGCGATCTTATTCTTGGCTCTCTTGGTCTATTGTTCCACAAGAATAAACAATCCTGTTGGGCTGCTGGTTCTTCAGGTTGTCTCTTTAACAGACTAAAATAGTTTGTTAGTGGCAAATAGTTTAATATATAGTAAATAGTTCAATCTCTCAATGAATCTTGGGGCTCACTAAATCTCTGCGTGGGAGTCATTTCCAGATGGTTCCCGTAAAAAAACCCAGGAAAGCGGCTGTGTGTGGCTCTTTAGTGGAGGTGTGGAAGTTAATCAGATGTACATTTACTGAAGAAATCAGTTTTTTTTTGTGAAATTAAAATACTAAAACATTAAGTGTAAATACCACCTACTGCATGTATTTGTATTCGACTGAGACATTGAGAAAAGACTTGACAAGACACCCAAAGGTGAAACTGATACTTTATCAAAGTGTTTTTAAACACTAAAAGACTGTTATGTGTTCATTAATGTATAACTACGCGGCTGCTGCCACCGAAGCCTACACGCTGCTACTTTAAGGAGGAGGACTTGGTAGTTGGTTTGACAAATGCACGTCTGTTAAACTGACCCACCTTCGTTAAAGTGCAGCGCGCAGCTTAGCTCGCGTGGCAGCTGCAGCAATCCATCTTGCCGAGCTTTAAGCCACGTGCTCATGTCCGAACCAAAGTGGGTTCGACCAACGACCGTGAGTTAACGCAAAGGTGTCCGCGACGACGTTTGTGCAAAGTGCCGAAGAGGTTAGAGTAGATGCTGCAAGCAGGGTTAGGGTTAGAAGGTTCTTCTACCAACGTAGTTATGAGTTTGAAATTTGCCCCTGACAGATGGTTGATCCAATCACCTGCAAATGTTTCTTTGAAACAGTTTCGACCAGTAACGATTTCCCTGATTGTTCTTTTTCTCTCTTTTTTTTTAGAAAAAGCCATCTGGTGTAATCAGGTTAGCACAAATCCACTTCCCTGAGCTTTTCTATGGGAACCTAAGTGCAAGGGGCTTCCCATTCATTCTCAGCGACCACCTTTTTAAATGCGACACATTCAGATGTCACGACAGATGTTTTGGGCTCCTCGTCTTGTCGAAGCAGTCAGGAGCAGCGTCGTCTGGATACGTATGTTTGTGTGTGACTGTGCGAGTGGGCGAGAAGAGAGAGTGAGAGAGAACGAGGGTGACTTTCACAAACTGACTTATTGATTTCCCATTTGAAAGCAGGGGTGAGGTTTGAGTGAGACGGGGGAGGCGTTGGGGAGGTGGAGCCGCCGTGAAAAAAAAGCAGAAGAAGACATACGGTGGAAAAGAAAAGACAAAAAGAGGGGGCGGGCCTGAGATTGACAACAAAACAATATTGATGATGCATTGCTTGGAAAGAGAGCAAGCTGGACACCTGTAGAGTGGACAATCAGGAGGGCGGGCGGTTATTGGAAGCGCACAGGCTTGGCTTTACCCCCCTCCCCCCTTTCGCCATCTGAGATTGATGCTTTCGGTCGAGGCACACAGATGCTGGTCGCACAATCCTGGCATCGGGAAATGATGATGATTGATTGATAGGGGACGATGAGGGTCATATCCTGTACAGAGGACAGCAGGACTGTTACTGACAGAATCACTTCGCCTCTCTCTTTTCTCTTTCATCTCTTCCTCTGTCTCCATCAGTCCTCTATTCACCTCCCCCATCCCACCGTAACATCATCACTGCCTTCCTGCTCGCTGTATCCACTCAGCCTCTTTCTCAGTCTCCGGCTTTCCGTCTTACTCTCTCGTCTGTTTTTTCTACCCCGCCACTGACGTTGATGCCCATTTTCTGGGTATCTGTTGGTTTCAAATCGCTGTCTACAGCAATATCAATGCTCTTTTTTGTGTAAATCTCTCTGTGGGTGAACTGATTTAGTTCAGTGACATGGCTGTAGCTAATCCAACATAACTCCTTCGTCTGAAATTGTTATTTTAATTCTTCAGGACTATAAAAAATGAGCTGGTTGCTCAGTTGCTGCTTTGTGCTCGTCAAGCTTTCCTTTCTGGCACAGTGCATATGCAGTATACAGTGATAACCACGGCCAATTTTACACTTGAAATTAGCATCATTGATTTCACAAAGAAGTAAATGAAAGTAGGTTTCTACCTGATTTTGCCAGCTATAGCTACCTAGCCAGGTATATGTATATTTTAAACAGCTGTAACTATTATTATCCAGTTAAAGTCAAACTGCAGTCATTCAGCTAACTGTTAATGTTACGCCACCGGAAATCAATTTTTCTTTGTTGCGCTGCAAACGTAGTTGCCGATGTCCAACACAGTGCACACAGTGACCTGAACTACTCTGCTTCTGATTGGCTAGTGTTGTGTTTGGGATGGGTTTGGTTAGGGTGAGGCCATTCGAGGGGGGGCTTGGACGGCGAATGGGATACCATTTTGAATAAATTCATAAATTGTGGTGGTATCGGATCAGTGCACATACTTGCAGATACCTAAATCACCTGAGGCACTTCTAATACCTGCATTGTTGTACCTACAGGGTAGTTATCCCTACTATTATAGTACAGTATTATAAGGACAGCTGTAAATAAATGTTATTAGTTATAACCATTGACAGTAGTGGACAGAGAGACTCACATTTTTGGCTCTGATGGCAAGACAGCAACGCTCATGTTGCAAAACTCGATGTAAAATAGTTGACGGTGGGTTCAAACATAACATTTAGATGGTTTGGATGCATTGACAGCACAGTACTTAGATTTATGCTTTTTCACGACATGCTTTATATCTGATGGCAGGTTTGGCTTTATAACTCCCACAAAGCAAATAATGACCAGAACAGAGCTGCTGCGTCACTCCAAACTCTACTCCTGCAAACCAGTTGTCTCATTGTATCATTTGAAGCATATGTCAGAGCACATTAAACACACACAGTTTTAATCCATTGCATGCACTTTTGCTGCTGCTGTGTTTCAGAAAGGTAATTTAAAAAAAGCAGAGATACCATCGGGGTTCTCGTCTAAGACAGACACAGTTCAGGCTGTAGAATAACTGCTGCTGCGAGCAGTGGGGATCCAGGCTCCACGCTCAATGTCTTCTGTGTCCACACAGAAAAGGCTTCCCTCAGAGTAATTACATAATTAAGGCTTCTACATCTCTCCAATAAACCGCTTCACCTGTGAGTTACTCCGTGTGCGTATGTGGAGCAAATCTTTGGTTAGCTAACTGCCTTTCGGTTTCACGGGAAAAGGCCACGGCCGTCACATTAAAAAACAATTATAGCGACGCACGCGCGGGAAATGGCAAAGCATCAGCCTCACATACGTTAGTTTAGCGCTTCGAATGAGTCACGTGGAGCAGAAAACTGTGTTCGGTGTTGATCTGATACCAGATCTGCTAAATAAGGTCAGTATCGGTGCCGAAAATTGATCCAAAGTGGTGACAGCGCTCTTTTCTGCCGCCCGTCTGGATATCTCTGTGTCACTTTCCCACTCTCTGTGTGTTTCTCTCTCTCTGCATGAACAGCAGAGCGGTGCACACGATGCTTTTACAAGTCTTCCCTCGTGAAACCTCCACCCCATTTATGTTTGTCGACATGTGATCGTGTGTGTGTGTGTGTGTTGTGTGTGTGTCATTGTGTTCCTGTGTGTTCTTGGGGCTCGGTGTAATCACAGCTCTAATCTGTCTGCAAGGAGTCTGTGTGTGGGTGACATTAAAGTTCTCATTAGCACTGTAACTCAGTACCAATGTCACTGTGAAGACACCAACGACACATCCACTGCAGCAAAAAATCTACCCACCACGTCTGCGTGTGTGCGTGCGAGAGAGAGAGAGAGAGAGTAAAGGTTTCTTAAACAGTTCCAATGATTTCTTCCAGCCCCTCTTCTCCTTGTGCTGTCAATTTCATTACTCACGTCGGTAAAAAAATTAGATAAAATAGTACACGAGTGCTTGGCTTAATAGCGGCGCACTATTAAAAAAAAGTTGAGGAATAAAAAAGAAATGTGCTGTGATTTAGCGGACGAGATGAATCATGTCTCGCCGCGCCACATTTCCATTAAATAACTTAGCAGTTCTCTTTATAGGCGCACTATTATTTGATGTGGCTTATGCTGAAGTAAGGCAGGATGGATGAGAGAGAGAGAGAGAAAAGAGGTGGAAAGGAGGAATAGTTGGGAAGAAGGAAGACACGGGTTGCCATGGTAACAGGAAACGGGCTGGAATTGAATGAAAGATGTGATGTAGACTTGTTTGGCTGTTAGAAAAAAAAAAACACACACAACAACACAAGGTCTACTACTGTGTGCGGCCCGGCATCTCTGCCGGCATCCTGTTTCTATCCGCCGTCCCCTGACCCACCTCTGAGCGCCGTTTGAATAAGCACGGCTTACGAGCGCCCTGCACCAAGTTAGTCTGAGTTGTTTGCAGCGAGCATATTAAGTATAAAAAAGAACCAGAGCGAGTGAAAGAAGTGGGTCAGGGGAGGATATGGACGTCTGCGCTCGGGCTCAGGCTCGGGTTCTGTCTCATTTCACACATCCCATCTAATCAGCCTGTAACGCTTAGTGTCCGCACTTTGTTTAGAGCGCTTACACACGGACTAAGAAGAATCCCTCAATGGGGAAATTATTTTTTCACTCAATTTTTTATTTACATGCATTTTAACCCAGACACACACACACGCAGTACAACGGCATAGACATGCAAAGGTGGAGTGATGGGCAGCCAGCCAGACCAGCGCCCAGTGAGCAGTTGGGGGGGTCCTTGCTCCAGGAGGTGAACTGGCACCTCTCCAGCTACCAGTCCACCTTCCATATTTTTGGTCCATGTGGGACTTGAACCGGCCACCCTCTGGTTCCCAAGCCAAGTCCCTATGGACTGAGCTACTGCCGCCCCTTTTTATATATTTTTTTATTTTTATTTTTTTTAACCCACTAAGACAGACTAGGACTAAGATGCTAAGACAGAGGTGATCGTCTCTGTTGTGCACAGGCATCATATCTTCTTGTGGTGTTTTAAAGGTGTTTTGTTTTAAAGTTTCTTGCTTTTGTGATTCGGAACAAAAGGGAAGAAAAAAAAAGGCAGTTTTAGTGAAAAAGGCAGCACAAAGTGAAAAAGAGCGGCGAGAGTGATAGCAGATCCATCAGACTTGTCTCTCGTGTCCTTGGTGATGCAGTTTTTCTGCAGGAGGAACAACAGAGAGGGGAGAGCGAGGCAGAGTACATCTCGAGGGTCAGGGGCCGAGACAAACACTGGAGCTCTGGGGAGCGAACATTCGGCACCTGCGGTGGAACTCGGCTGCTGGAGCAGTTCTTTTTTTCTGGAGGAAATGGGGTCTCTGATTTGCATTATGCAGCATCCGAGCTGCAAAGCCAGCCCTGCTTTGAAGTACAAAGTTAAGAAAAACCAGCTTTACTCCCCGTAGCTGCTCTTGACATGACTTATTTGGCCTTCTTGGGCTGAAAGCATGTTGTTTTTATTGGTGATGGTGTGTGTGAGTGTGTATTGGAGGCAGGGCTGCAGATTAAAGAATGAACACAGGAAACTAAAGTTAATAATGGTGGAAACTTCAAACTTTATTTGCAGATGTCTTCTGATATTTCGGGCTGTGTACAGGGACGGACTGGCAATCTGGTGGTTGTGGGCTGCTCTGGTCCAAAATGCCAGGGCCGATTTTTTTTTTTGTCCCAGTCCGCCCTTGGCTGTGTATGACACAAATCAACCTCACACAGTCACCGGGAAGGAAAGGTTTCTTACTCACAGCCAGTTTAATGACATGGAATCACACTGTTTTCCTGCTGTAGAGGTAAATGATGGAGCGAGCAGGCTCACTTAGTCATACAGAGTTTAGCTGAGTGTTTTTCTACTACGCTCACCTGCTGAGCGGCTCTTGTTACAGCAGCATATTACCACTTCAGCTATGTGTACAGTTTTACTTTAGCATACACTGACAGCCCAGTTTCTCATACCGGTAATTACCAGCAGCATTTTATATTTAAATAAACTTTGCAAAAGTTTGCACAAGAGAAAACATTAGCTAAAATATTGAACATGCATCTCTAGAATATAATGTGTACAGAATTTTTTTATTAGAGGTCGGCGACCACAAGTAGCTGATACCAGTGCCAGCATCACTCATACCAATAGTGATTTAATTAGAAAGACAATTATGTCATAATTTATTCTGTTAATGACTCAATCACATGCATGTTTAAGCACAAGTTGTTCATCACAAATAACAAATGTTCACGTTGTGAATTCACTGAACTAAAGAAGTGATTACTGTGCACACTTTCACCTACACTAACGAACTTTCTGTCTTTTAACTTATTATCTGTATTATTTCATGAACTCGGGGTAAAACGGGTTTCCAGCATGAGCTCGTTCTCTCTTCTCGTGAGGCAGAGAGCTAGTTAGTGTTTGCTATTTGAGCAGAATGACTGACAGAAGACTTCAATCAAAACATCTTATTTCATGTTTTAATTGTGAGCTACGCTTTGATATAAAACTCCTGGGTGTTAACTTAATGACCAACAGTGATTTAAACTCAGAAACAGCTTAACGTCCATCTGTTTGCTTCGTCTCTCCCTCGTTTTTCCCGTTCGTTTCTCCTCTCGGGCTGTTTCTACTCTTGTATGCTCAAACTCTAGAAGCCCATTAGGCTCTGATACTACTACAACTTGACGCCTTGTCATCCTGTCAGCTGTATTTGTCCAACATAAAGAAACAACAAAACTACCAGGTTATAAATGTATGCTTTATCTCTCTGCCTTTTTTAAAAAATTTAACCATCTTCAAGCTAATCCGGTCAGAGTGGTTCTATAAATGGACCCCTGAGAACCTTTGCTTAATTAATAAAGGTTAATGTGTTTAAGATGGAACACTTAATCCTGCAATACAGGGGCATTTGGTTGAACATTCACTTTCAGTATGTTTGATATCAGTTTCTTCAATATTTAATGTACAAAATGAAGTATCTCTCGGGGCTTTTACCAAATCCACTCTTCAAGTCTTACTTTTTATTCCTTTGGTATTTTTTAGAAGCTTGCAGAGAGATGTCAGACGTCTTCGCTGTGAATACGAGTAAAAAGTTGGAAAACGGCTTCAATAGTTACAAACACTACTTCTCCACGAGGCTGTCAGGGGCAACTAGGCAACATCCCAATAATAGTTTGACATGACATTACAGCTCTGGAGCTGCTGCCGTAGTTTGAAATGTAGCACTGAGTAGACTGAGAAAAAAAACAGGCTATTGTCTTCCTACTTTTCGCTCACACACAACAGCAGAATGTAACAATTCAATTCTGCCTTGTACAACTTACCTGTGGACCTACAGTAATTAACACATTTACTGAATGTAGCTTTTAGTGTAAGTTCAGGAAGGAGGATAATTATCATTCTACTCTCATCAGCTTTGGGTCTCATCTGTTCATTAATTGTCTAAAAGACCCACTGGGCATATGTTCAAGAGCTCTCCAACCAATCAACCAATGATCGTCTTAGCTGAGGGGTATTTAAACTACAGTACTAGTCATGTCTTTTTCTTTAGCGTCTGGTGCTTTGGTCCCCCACTGACACCTTTGTCAAAGCTTCATTGGTGGCACACTTAAATTGCTCAATCGGTGTGTGAATGCGTATGAATGGTTACTCCAAAAACTGATGAGCAGTTGGCAACTTGCATGGCAGCCAATGCAATCACTGTATGAATGTGGCAGGGTCGGACTGGGAACAAAAATCGGCCCTGGCATTTTTCCTGCACTGGCAAATATTAGCCAGTGCAAAAGCCCAAAGCCTATTCCAAATGGATGCAAATGGGCCGCGAGTCCATTTTGGGCTGCTGGGCAAATGTTGCAAAGGCTACAAAATAACAAATACATACATACAAAAAAACATCGGAGGCCACCGACCCAAATGGGGCCAAGATGGACCGGCCCATCTGGCATTCGCCCGGGAGCACAGACTGCCAGTCCGAGCCTGAAATGTGGTGAGATATGTAGTGTAGAAGTGCTTTGAGTGACACTATATAAGTACAGTCCATTTACATTGATATTTTACTGAATAACTTGTGTCTACGTTGTCCGACGGATGATAAATTTGCGTTTTTTAGGTCGGAGACGACCGTATGAATGATGTGAACTGTTTCAAACATGAAGATTTATCAGTAAAATAAGAGCTGGTCGGTGGATCAGATACATACTGACTCAAAACACTCACTGTGATGTGTCTGTGATGGTACTATATGAGTTTTTTTGCCTGTTACCAATGTAACTACACTGTTTTCTGCTTCCAGTTTGGTGCTGAAGAGAACACAGCTATCTTCAGATAATATTATTATTATTTCAGTGGTTGCATTCATGGTACAAAGCAGCTGGCCTGGAGTAACGTGTAGATCTACACAAAGTAGCTAACAGGCAGTGGTTATGTGTTGTGTCGTCCCAGTCCAGCTGCAAAGAAATGATTAAATGAATAAGCAAATCATAATCTGTTGTCATTTAGAAGTGTTGTATAAAAGCAGTATCACACTTGAGGTTGTGCTGTTATACTGTGATGACCGAATCCCAGCCGTGCTGATATTCAGGATAACCACACTCCCTCAGTGTTTTCTCACAGTGTCTCGTTTCGTAATTATATCTTGGATGTATCCTGCTGCCTATATGATAACTAGCTTGCAAAGATTGGTTAATATTGTACAAACGTGACACGGTGCACATTGAGTTTTTATTCACAGAGCATCCCATTGGTTATACCGCACCCAGCAGCAACAACAACAACACTGACAAGGGCTATTGCTTCAGGTCACATTTATTTTATAATTATTTATTTATTCAGCTCTGGGCTGCGCCATCTGTCCCACAGAGGCAGATCAAAAAGTAATGACAGCCTAACTTTTGCTATTCATGTTTCTGCAGCCACAGCAGAGAAATTAAAACTTTTTTTTTCTTTTCCTCCAGAGGGTTAGCTCATGCTTGTGCTCCTTCTAAGACAAATTTTTAAAACTTGCCAGAAACAGTTCAGTTACATCCCTCCAGACCTTCGACTTTGTTGCTCTTGCACTCCTTCACCTTCAGTGAAGCTTTATTTGTCGCCAGCCTCATCAACTCCAAACAGAGCTTTGTTTTTTTGGCTTTTTACTTTAGTTCTCTTTGACTAGGAATTATGAGACAATATCGGAAATTTAAATCTAATCCTAGTTGTTGGGTGCTTTTCTGTGAACAGGGAAAAAGCCATATTTTATGTACATAATGATGTAGGACGTAGCTAATAGATACAAGTGAGACAATAATATGTCTGTATGTGTCAGTGTCGTGAGTGATTCAAACCGTATGAGACTGCAGGAAAAGAAAAAAAAAAGATTTTCCTCCATATGATATCTAATGCCAGGACAAACCAGACTACTCACTGCAGTACGAACAGATTTCAGTGACAGTGCCTGCACTGATACAGCGCTTGCTCTTTTGTCGAACTGGCAAACTGCTCTCTCGCTTGTCATATTTACTTTCAGGCCGCCTCTCTCGCTGTCCTTTTAAAATAGATATCAAGCTAACAGGTAGCATCTCAAACGAGTGACAGTCGCAAATTCTGAGAATAGTCCTAATGTCTCCGAGCTTTACAGAATGTCTCCACCTTTTGACAGAGTGAGCGGTGCATGTCCATGTTATGGTAATCAGCATGCCATGGTTCATATGAAATTCAACCCTTTTCTGTCTCTGCGTCAATCACCTGTCTCTCCTGACATATTGGAGATTTATGACGCCTTCTGCACATCTCAGATTTGGTTTTAATGTACATAAACCTGGGAAAAGTGAAAATATTATAGTAGCCACACACATAATGGAGCCGTTATTATTAGATTAAAGGTCATACGGTTCCACGGTATATGCGGAGGTTTCTGTGAAAGATGATACTCGAGCGAGCAGCTGTGGTTACATACGACACCTGCAGCCGATGCAAGGTTTCCCCTTAGCTGTCAGAGGTTTGCCCATGTGAGTGCGCACACACACACACACACACACACACACACACACACACACACACACAGAACCAGCGTCAGCTGTGCACCTGTGTATGTTATGTCCTGTGTCAGTGTGATCTCTCTGAAGCCTGATGCTATCGACCCGTGGTGATGAAAGGTAGATGGATTTTGTATCCAGGTGTCCCCGGTTGAAGAGGAGAGTAGACGGCGATGCGAGAGGCGGAGTGGTGTCCTCCATAAACCTTGCTGAGCATTTGTAATTGGCTGTTTCGTGCTAATGTGAGTTGAGTTGAAAGTTTAGGCATGGGTCTGCATCAAATCTTAAATCCCTTCGGATTTATGCTCATCCTTTTTGTATAATCTCTCACAGGGTTAAGTGCCTCGAACGGTACATCAAGATAATGAAGCACCTCGTGTCTGAAGATTGAGTAATGTCGTCTTAATTGGCTAAATAGCATTTCTTTCAACCCTTTGACATTGTACAATGGCTGACTAATTACGGTTCATATGTTGGAAACGTATTGAACATACACTTAGGTGGCAGTTTTATTAGGTACACCAAGCCCTGCAGCAAATCTAATATAATATACGAGCATTTACAGCCATTTTCAGGTGTTTATGTTTAAATAAATGTGATTATCTTTTAGTATAATGAAGAAATTCATTATTCTGGAATATAATAATGTAAAAGTTGTGTTCAAATTAACTATTGAGGTAATAAATCAGTTAAATTAAGCAATAAAAAAGTAATTTTTGCTCTTTGTGCTGCTACCAAACCGCCGTCGCATGAAAGTTGAAATTGTCAGACTGTATGTGTGTTAACCTGCATGCTCCTTTTGTGTCCGCGCGACTAATAAGTGCTTTTATTTGAAAGAGTCACGGCAGGGGGTAGCCAACTACTGTTCAGGCCGTCGCATCTCCCCTCGCTGTGCACCCCCTGCCGGCTCAGCTGGTCTGGAAACCCACCTTAATATAGATCAGGCACCTGGGAGAACAGCGTGGGGTCCTGGCCCTCTGGCCTGTTCCAGGGCTTTATTGATAGGCACCGAGCCAAGCTGCCAATATCACAGCAGCACATGGACCTGGTGGCTGTCGTTTGCTGTGTGTGTGTGTGTGTGTGTGTGTTCCTTTGTGTAGTGTATGTGTGTGTCTACATTCTTGTTTTTATGTTTTTTGTTCTCCGTCTTTGTTAGAAAGTTCTTTATTGACATGTAAGAAAAATGGTTTTGAAAATCCAAACAGCCATTGCTGCGTACACTCTCACACACACACACACACACACACACACACACACACACACACACACACACACACACACACACACACACACACACACACACACACACACACACACACACACACACACACACACACCTGAACAATGCGAGCCTAACATGCTTCTCCTCCTGCATTGGAAAGTAGCTGATCATGAAGTATTTTCAATGAAGGAGAGTGCACGTCATTAGATTTGCTTTGCTGGGACTCCATCTGGTTTTTGTCATACGGCTGCGTCTCATTTCTTAAACGTCACGACTTATTCCAGCTAAGTAATGACATTGCGACGAAAGATCAATGCGAAGGAAAATGAGAACACAGCACTCACGTGCACGTCTTATATCTTCACCCCATGTTACCGAGGTTTGACTTCATCTATACGGCATATTAAAACATGAATAATATGTGAAAAATGGGGGTAAAGAGGATGGGTAATGAGAAAGAAAAGTATAGAAAGAGGCAGACAGAATAGAAGGAGAATGACGAGGTGGTTAATATTTCATTAGTTAATTAGAGACTGTGCTGCGTTCTGAGTGAGTGTGCTGTAGCTCTAGGCTCCTGGGTGTCATTGTGGCCAGCACAGTCATCACTTACTGTACCAGCCTATTTCCGATGGCCTCCACTTCACAACAAATACAGTACCGGGACTAGTTTTTCCGACAAGCCGAAGAGAAGTGGATGCAGGAAGGTTTCTGCAAGCGAGGGTTTCTTAACGTGAAGTTTTGGTATCTTTAGGTGTCCAAGTCTTCCAGATGAAGTTGCACAAAGTGGAATATGACGCAGAATATGAATGCTACAGCCACATCGTGTTTGTCACAGCCGACGCTTCTCTCTCTCCTTGCAAAGTAACTTTAACGTCACCAAGGTGTGATGTAGCACCCGGCTTCTTTATTCTTCCTCGAGGGGCAGATCATACCGACTAATCCTCTCGACAACTGCCGTCACAGTAACATGAGAACACACATTTCAAGCTCTGGTGTGAATAGTCCACGCAGTGATGTGGAGCTGAGAGAAATCTTAAAACTTCATTGTGTGAATCTCGAGGATGTAACTCTAACACGTGTGCTGGTTACGTAGCGGCACTGGATTTAAATCACCCATCTTTAGGCGTTGCTCCTCCATCTTAATGTGACATAAGTAGCTCCACACCTGGTTCGAACAGCTGGGTGTCGCAGTCATACCTTATCTTACGCCAAAAGCGCAGTGCACCACTGGATTCCCAATGATACGACCCCATAGCGCTGCTGTCATCCCACTTCGGTGCATTGTTAAGTCCCAACAATAAAGAGGTGGAGGTGAAGGTATATCCAATTTTTTCTGGGGCCTAGAGACCCGAGGAGTGGGGAAGCGGGGGCATGAAGTAAGGACAGTCGGTTTCCTCAGAGAGAAACTATAAAAATGCAACAAGTTACCTCAGGCTTTCCTCGAGCTAGTGAAAGTGAGTTTTTATGAGTGGAAATTTGTGAGAAAGCGGTTTCGACTGAGCAGGGCTGCTGGAAAAAGTCGAAGTCTCTTCTCCGTTGAACATTTGCCAATCTTTAATGAACTCTCAGCGCTATTTCAGGCGGAGATGTTAAAACAGAGGCGGCGATTATTAACAGGCTTGTTGTGATGTGAGAACATCACTCTGCCACCAAAAAAAGACACAGATGTCTTAATGGTGAGTCATAGATGGCACAATGGATGTAGCGTGAGCGTTGTTGGTATAAATAACTGTCGGGTTTATGTGTGTGTGTGAGCGGGTCTCTGTACAGGTGAAGTGTTTTCTGATCCGGAAAGGAATAATCACTCACACGTGCACGCAAATGCAGGAGCGCAGGAGAACGGCTGCTTTGTCTCGTTTTGTGAGTCCCCCGTGCAATAACGTCTTGCCAGCCGATGAATAAAGTTTTCCACCGAGAGCGAGAGCGGAGAGAGAGTGATGCGCATGAGCTGTGATTGATGCTTTATTGAGCTTATCAACTCAGAGGGGAACAGAAAACCTAATTCTCCAACTCTTCTCTTCTCACCGCAAGACCAGAGGAAAAAAAACACACACAAAGAGAGCAGGGTACCAAGGTCTGCATGTTAATTACGAGTGTATAAGATAAACCCGAGTGCATTGTGTGTGTGTGTGTGTGTGTACTCTCGATAATTAGCGCCCATTCTTAGAGACTCGAAGCCCCAGAATGTCATTCATTCAAAATTAAAAGGGGCTGTTGCATGTTGCAGCTTTAAAAAAGATCACAGGTAGCGTGTGTCATTATGTGTTCATTGTTTCGCCTCGGCGTGCAGACAGCATTGTTCAGAGTAGTCGACTTGTTTGATACTAATAACACTCGTCTTATGTCGAGTTAAAATTAGGGAATGTGTGGGCTGGCAATACAATAGAAATAGAATAAGTTTATGTATTTTACAGATTTGTTTAAAATGAAACCAAATATGTCACAGTGTATTATTATTTTTTATTATTTTAGTCTCTTCTGTTGGCTCATAAATGGCTTGTAAAGTGACTTCCTTTACACGTACCGTCACATTAGACGATAGTTTCCATTCCATCTTACACAGGGAACATGCACATTGGTATCTTATGTGCTTTTCATGATTTTTCAGTTTAAACTGAACCTTCCAAATCAAATATGTGCTTTTAATGAGTTCAAATATAGTAGAAATTTAATATAATATTCATAACTATGTTTTCATTTGTGTATAGTGACCTGAAAATTTGAATCACTGTATTTTCGATAGCTTTGTTAATCCTTTATATCCACAGATAGGGTCTTCTTCCCACGTTCTCCATGTTGAACAGCAATCTGCAACCTCACTCTCCTCACACACTGTTTCTTTTACAGAATTCAACAGTGTTCAAGCTTCTATTGGGTGAATGACTTTATATAACGTGACACGGCTTTCGTACTGCATGTGTGTGAGTAAGCGTCTGACTGCTCTCCAGCCATCTTCTGAGTTTGTTATGTGAGTTTTCATGCATTTAATATGAGGCCCAGAGCCAGCCACAGTCAAAGAAAAATGCATGGCAAGGTTCCTGCGTGAAGTCTAAAGGCATTATGCAACAGAGCTACCGTACTGTTACAGTATCCGAGGCAACACTTTCATGCTTTCAGTGGCTGCGACTGTACGAGCTCCAGCTCCCTTTGCACTTCAAGTGAATTTCCACTCAGATCTGAGCGGGGCGAGGTTTGCCTTGTCTCTACCTGAAATGTTTCGCTGTGCAGAATATGTTTCACGTTGGAAGATTGTGGCTCTTCGGTAGCTTTCACCCTCACATCAGGGTGTTGTTGCTGCTGTTTTTAGCAGCTTTCACTCCCACACTGCTGGTTCGAGCCAGTTATGACTCAGGACTTCTAATTGTCTTCATGGCATGAAAGATCCCTCAGGGGTATCAGAAAATAACGGAGTGATAACTCACGTTCATGCTTTTTTTAGACCGGTCCTTTGCTTCCAGGTATATCATGTTATCTACAGTATACTACAGTATAATGTAGGTGTAAGTGCGTGCAAGTGTTTTCTGTATGTGGCTGAAGACGTTACAAGAGTGTGTGTGTGTGTGTGTAGCTTGATGGATGCGATTCTTGCTGTTGGAGTAGATAGTGATGACCTGGCAGTGGTGCTATTTGGCTGAGAAAAGACTCTGGCCCTTTCCAACCCTCCGCCACGCTAATTACTGACTCCTGAATCCTGGCACACACACACACACATCCCTGCTTATAGGCCAAGGCAGCTCCACCCCATAATCACTATTGATTACTGATAATCCAGTTAGGGGAAGGAAAACTGTGCCTGTGTTTTGGCAATGAGGAGACGATGGCATCAAGTTAGATGAGCTGTCGAGGCAGGAAGGACGGAAAGCACGCTGTATTCAGACACGAACCCTGTTACGTAAACGTGATGGCAGTTTGATGTCGCTCTCGTGTTTGAATCCTCCGGGTCACGTGATTCCACGCATGCTGTGACGGCACTCTCACATTGGACAGACGTTTCTATAACATAATAATCATTTTACACGACTTTGTTGCACTTTTCTTCTGCGTGCAATATTTTGACTGTTATCCACCACAACGCCGAGATGAATTCTCTTTCTTGGCAATAAACCTTCGGGTTCTGATACTGATTGTGATGATGACTTCCAGCACTTTGAGTCTGATCCAGTCAAGGTTAAATAAACAGACAGAGAGGCTGAATGTACGCCTTGTTTCTCCTTTCGAAGAACACTGTAGTAACTTTGACATCTCATTATCATCTCCTTCTGCACAAAGACGATAAAATCAGCTGAATGTATCACAGTATAGTGTGTATGAGCCGAGTTTAACGTGTATATGAGATTGTACTCCCTTAGATCAGGCTGTAAAAACTGTGTTTGGATTCTTTTTCTCTTTGTGGTGTCAAAAGAAAACCGCTACAATTATCAGACTGTGAGATTTTAACTTTTCTCTTTAAAGAAAGAAAGTTTGAGCCTTTGAGTCTGGCAGAATGCTGCACACATCGTCTGAGAAACTTAGAATGAAGTCAGCGTCTCGTCTTTTTTAACTTTGTTTTTTTTTTGTTCTGTCAGATTGTGGGATGAATATATTGAGGAACTTACTTGGTGAGAACAGGTGATAATATTGTATTTAGACCAAATTGGTCGTTGTGGCGAGTAGCTGCAGGTGTGTTTATTTGCGATGAATATTATTATTATTATTTTTTAAGATCATTTTTCTGGGTCTTTTATGATAGGACAGCTGAAGATAGACAGGAGGAGTGACACGCAGTGAATTACCGTCCGATGCGGGATTCGAACCGGTGCCAGCTGCAGCGAGGACTACAGCCTCCACACACGGGGCCGCTTAACCCACTACGCCACCGACTGCCACGTGATGAATATCATTGATATGATCTGAAAATGACATTTTATTTCGCTGATCCGCCGGCCCTCTGCTCTGCTCTTACATTCACTGTCTATGTTGCTCGACCACTGCTGTCTCTCTCTCTCTCTCATAAACCGTCGGACACAAACCAAATCAAACTTCTTTGTGTCACTATTTTGCAGTGTGGACACAGATGTAGCAGCTGGTACATGAAATAAACCAAGCCAGAACACAACACAGGTAGATTATTATAGTTTAGTCCATGACTCCACCTGAATAATCTTCAGTTTGAGTGACTGTGGAGGAGTCTGATCGTGGGATTGGCCACAGTGTGATGTCAGCTTGTGTTTTTCCAAAAGTTGAAACTCGCTCGATTTGTTTTTTTTGTTTTTTTTTACCACACTCTCGCCGCAGGGGGAGGAATTTCTATAGAACTCTCCTGTTCAAATTGTATTAAGGCTTAAATTTCTACAGTGGTAAGCACTGCAGGGTAGCAGCATTAAACATGAACCTGCAAACACTGTGAAACTCTGTGAACGCAACTTTCATACACCCAAAGTCATTTCTGGAACTATACTTTATAAGAAACTGAAACGTTCCTTCACCATGTTGCTGTTCGTCTAAAGACACGTGACGATTAGGCTAATTAGTTCGACAGCAGCTGCTTTATGTGTCACCACACCATGCAAAGTAACTGACACGCGTCATCATTTGTCCGAGACTGCAAAAACAACTGTTGAATTTCATGCTCGGCATAAACACTCAGTGCGATCTGTCCCACACTTTCTTCTGTACCTCACGCAGGTTTGTATCAGGAGATTTTTGCTGCGGGTACACGACCAATCAGAAATGTTCACTGCTGCAAGGCCCAAAAAAAACCCCTCAAAGTTTCTGTACTTTTTGGAAAGTAGTACGCCCCTAGCAGGGACTTTTTTTTTCTTCTTCGATGGGGTAAAACATTGTCCCCGAAACTTAATTTAGACCCCGGCCCCTGCGGCAGAGACACACTGAGCTCCTCCAAAAGGTTTTTGTCAGTGGAAACGTGGCAATCCATCACTATAGCCCTACCTCGCACACATCAGGTGACAAAAGCTCTATTCATTGTGATCCTTGTCATGTTTAATAGATCTGCGTGAGACATATATGTTCGAAGGCCAGAAAAGTCAACAGATCAAGCCGGCGATGCTGCAGCTTCCATGTCTGGGTTACACAGTAATAGGTTATATTCTCTGTGAGAGTGCAGGAGAGAATCTGCATCACTGAAGGCCATCTATTTGCGGTTCAGCTGCCTTTGATGAAGAAATATATGATTTGAAGCTGTTTATTTTCTGAGTGCTATATAAGTGAATCAGATAAAAAAAAGAAGCAGAGAGAGAGGAGAAAAGTGGAACAGAAAAAGAAAAGAGGCAACGGAGATGGAGGATGCATAGGTTAAGAAAAACAGCTTCGGTTAATCTCCAGAGTGGGAGATAAAGAGAGACGGAGAGAGATGCACTGTAGGTGTGAGTCTAAAGTGAGTGAAGCATCAACACGCATGCTTTTGGCTCAAACATTTTAGCATTATATCATACAGAGAAACGTGATCTTGTTAGGATTATGTATTGAAATCATCATCCGAAAAGCCAAACTAGTACTCTAGGGAATGGGTGCACGAACACGTTACACGAACAAGCTCATTACTTTTAAACCACGTCAAAATTGATGCGATAAGAAAGCACATCTCGCTTCGTACAGATTCTTTGAGTGTAATGGCTAAATGTGTGGAAGCAGGCGTCTACTGCGCCGTGTGGCATAAACCTGGCCATCAACTCCCACGCTCTCTGCATCTCCACAGCATGGAGCATCCACTGTCTGTCAACACGCTAATGGGAGGCAAACCAAACAACACAGAAGGGAAGGGGGACAGGAATATACACAAACTACGCAGAGATAAATAGATATCGGGCCAATGTTTTTTACAGATCGAAGCGAGGAGTGAGTCGACGCTGATAACGGATGCTGTGCTTTTCGCCCGTTTCCGATGATCTGCGTCAGAACAGCTGGACTTTTCTCCTCGTGTCACGTTTCAGCGTCATGGCTTCGGTGTTAAGAGGCTGTATTAGCCGTAATGCGATTATAAACGCTGCAGCTGGGAAACAGGGAGGAGGAGGGCAGGATTTAAAGTGACTTTACAGTAAAAAAACAAAATGTCTTCGAGAACATAAGCGAGCAGCAGGATGATACGGTGACACACTGATGGAAAAACCTTATCACCTCGAGATTGATTGTATAAAAACTGAAAGGTGATTAAGCGGATGAATGCAAGATGATTGTATTTACTGCATTGCACACGTGGGGTCGATAATAAGAGTGAATAATGTTGCAGAGCGCGGTTAGCGGCGTACAGTGGTGCAGGGTCGCCCCCGTGTCCTTCCTGTTCTCTGAATATGGGGTCCCATTGGAGTCTGATGGCAGCTTAGTGGGCTCTGGATTGATGTTCTACAGCAAAGCACTGCAGAGGCCCGACTCTCTCTCTCTCTCTCTCTCTCTCTCTCTCTCTCTCCCCCCTCTCTCCCCCACTCTACCCCCCCTAGACTAAACCTCTTCTTCACTCACCTGCATTGCACCAGTTATTTCTCACCTCCAACTTAACATCTCCTCCCTGTCCTACAGATTCAGTACTTTGGAGTCCTCCCGCCTCCCTCCCTCTGTACCCCCATATCTCTCTCTCCCTCTCTCCCTCTCTCTCTTGTTGAACACTGCAGGGTTTCATCACTCGTGCTCAGGTGCGGGGCTGACTTCAGGGTAAATGAAAGCTGATAATCCTCCCGTTAGCAATGATTCTGAAATACAGAGCATGGCAGGGAAATGGCATTTTTTACACCGCAGAAACTTAATGACCCGTATCATGGAGCTTCCCCCCGGAAACTTTTATTAACTTGTAAGGTTCTAGTTTTTTTTCTTCTTGTCGGTTCTCTGTGTTTTACAAAGTGAAATCTTTTAGATAAATGTCACTGAAAAGGCGACACCGCTTTGGAAAGGCCATGAAAGTTAGGACACCTGTGGTTACTGGTGTTAACAGTAAATGAGATCAGATGCTACTTGAGCAGACTGAAATACTGAAGACCAACTGGTGTATCTGTTTACAGCACAGCCAAAAAAAAAACCTCAGAAGAGGAACACTGTCTTCACAATAAAAGCCATTCTTGCCGGTTGAGTTTGCATGAGCAATAAACTTAAAACAGCACTGGCTGAAGTCGATGAGGTCAAACTTAAAAACTTTTGGATGATACAGGCGAGCATGTGAAGGCCTACAGTGATCTGCCATACGGAAATCTTAAGGATTATAACAGACATATATAATCACTAAACCAGCAGGACAAACGTCATTTTTAAATGGTAGATAGAGTGTGCACCCCATGCACGAGGTTTGAATCCAACCTGAGACCTTTGGCTGCATGTCATTCCTCGTCTCTGTCCTGCTTCTCTACCCAAATAAACACATTTGTTTGTCGAGTAAGAGCAATTTTTTGGACTCACAATGGAATAAACAGGAGTATTTTTTCATAATTACACATAATGACTTTAAATGTCACAATCATTAAATTATTAAAACGGGTCCCACCGGCAGCACGAACCAGCTCCACATCCTACTAACCCCCTCAAAGTGTGGCTGCCTCGTGCCGTTAAACCATCCCGCTGCTTTATTCTCTCCTGATTCAGAAGCCGAGGGAAGAGCGGACGAAGAATCCGGCGTTTGTCTTCGAGAGAAAATAAAACACGGCGACGCAGTGTTTGCTGCCATCGCCTCGCTACTCAGTAGACTACACATGTTACATGATTATATGTATGTGAAAATAACTGTACTTGTCAACTTTAATGGAGAAAGCACTCTTCCTCACATTTACCCATTCACACTTCCACACGCCGAGAGTGGCGGAGCTTCCCATCGGGAGCTACTTTGAGTTCAGTCTCCTGCTCAAGGACATTTAGACATGCACAGCCAGGGAGCGAGGAGACCACTGCAGCAGCAGCAGTAGTAGTAGTAGTAGTAGTAGTAGTAGTAGTAGTAGTAGTAGTAGTAGTAGTCCTCTTCCCCCAGTTTACAAGGGCAAAGCAACGTACAGTATATTCAGGGTGGGGATATTGACCGTGTATTGACATATTTTCTTGCAGAGTCAAACATACGTCCTGAGTAATTAATGTCTCTGTTGCAGAAGCTGTTTCATTGCATCTAAGTGTGAGGAGATCAGTCAGTGCCACGTCCTGTGGTGAAAAGTAACTCCAGGAGTGCATCCCACAGCTTAAGCGTACAGTGAGATAACAGTTTAACCTGTGACAGCGGCTACACGTCAAGTTACGGCTTTCTTTTATTAAACAGGACAAATTGTTTCTTGTAGCACCACAGTGTCGTTCAGCTCCTCCGTGAAGTCTGGGTTGGGTAGCCTGTGCTCTCCTCAGCTATTGAACCATGACAAGCTACTGACTGCTGGTCAACAGCGATGCCCAGGGGAACAGGACCCAGCTTGACTCCATCAAACCCTGATTAAAGCAGGAAAGAGCAAGAAGACCCGGGTGTGTGTCAACAGTGTGTCTGATTGATCATGATACCAGGATGTGTTTACAGCTTTTGGTGGGGTCACTGTAAATCAGGCTCTTTCTTTTCCTCGCCGTCGCTATGGCAATGACTTCCTGATCCACTCTGGGCTGATTTAATAGACCTGGGGGACCTCTAAACACACGCCATGGATGCTCTCTGGGCTCCACTCACCAGGCTTAGCCTGCCGTAAATTCAATTAGTTACCGGCTACAGCACCTGTGTGCAACTGGGTGAGTCTGTGTTTGTGTGTGCAGCTTATTGGTGTGTGTGTGTGTGTGTGTGTGTGCAGCTTATCGGTGTGTGTGTGTGTGTGTGTGTGTGTATTTTTGCAACCTAATAATTTTCTGAAGTAATTCAATCAAACACTTTCATTTGAAGTTGAATAAAACCTTTATTTTATATATTAAATCAATACTAACACTAATAATACTGCTTAGTTTCTAATGAACAATCATACACAAATCCATAATTGGACAGGTGACTGACGATGGACGAGAATTACGTGTTTGTTAGGATATTAAATCTGCAATAACAGATTTTGTGCCCTCTTCAATGTGAACGTTGACACGTTATCACCTTATAAAGCTGATGTGGCGAGCTTGTTAGCGAACAGTCGCGTATTTACAGACACAGAGCAACATTACAGGCAACATGCAACATATGGAGTTGCATGTTTTTGTCCAATATTCTGACTTTGGCTTTTAGTTCTGGATTGGTCACGATGAACCTCTGCAGAGTTTCATGTTATTATAAAAAATATCTTTATTTTTATGACTTAATGTAACAGATAAATATTTAGTACTGATTACTTATCTCTCAGTAGGTATTTCATATTAAAGGTCCAGTGTGTGAGATTGGGAGCCTCTATTTTCAGAATAAGGCAGACATGGAATATATTATTCATAACTATGATTTCATGCATGTATAACCACTTTAAAAAATAATATTAAAAATATTAACAGTGTTTCTACAGTAGCCTAGAACAGACAAACTACTGACTCTCCTTTACTCTAGGTAGACGAGGGTGACGTGAGGGGATTGCAATGCAGCGATTACACCACTAGATGTAACTAAATCCCACACACTGGACCTTTAAAGCAACATTATGTAACATTTGGTATATTTTGTGATTTGGCACCGTCAGTTTCAGTTGGACGGCTGTACACGTGTATTTGTTCTGATCACAAAAACTTGCGAGTTGACAACTGACACGTGCAACAACACAAGACGCAGCAGCCAGCTGATAGTACTCACCCCAACAGCAAGAAGCCCAGCTCTGCGTCTGTCTCTAAGCCTTTTATTTTCACAAAGCTCTTGCCAGCAACAAAGCCAGTCTGAGATTTATTATCCAGAGAACTTTTGTTTCTCAGCTCCAGAATTGATTTTGATTCTGGCCGGTCACCTCGTCTTTACATCTCTGCCTTCCTTTCCTTGTTTCCTCTCTCCTTTCTTTGTGGTCTCTGGTCAAAAAATGCTATTAGAATGAATCTTAAACAAAGTATTTACATGAATAATTCACTTTGACATGATTTTTACAAATAGTCATTGCATAAATTTTAAATAAAGGCATGCAACATAAAACAGAGGGCGCTAATCCTGGCCCAGAAAAAAGATCTATCTGCAGCTATAGGAAATAAATGGCGTAAAAAAGTAAATGTCGGCACACAAGCATGAGTCTGTTTTCTTCTTGTGCTACACACACACACACACACACACACACACACACACACACACACACACACACACACACACACACACACACACACACACACACACACACACACACACACAGGAGGGAGGGAGATAATGGTACGGTGTGTTTGTTTGGGTTCAGGTTGTTAACTGGTATTACAGGAGACTGCTCAACAAGAATCAAAACTGATCTAAGAGGAGATTTGCTGGAAAGACCGAGACCAGCGTTATGTCTGTGTGTCTGCGTCCGTGTGTTTCACATGAACCGCGTTATCAGATAATCCCGTAATAAGCTGATTGATCGCATGTTCATAAATATCACTCAGCTCATTTATCAGTGAGAGCTGCTGTATGTGCGGGCACATGTAGCGCTGGCAGCTGGCTCCTTCTGCCAGTGCAGTCATAAAGTGTGTACAGTTCATACAAACATGCATGGAAAATACTAACACAGTTTGAAATTATACAATGATGTTATTCAATTTATTTCAACCACCACAGGACTGATTAGGATCGTAACAAAACAAATTTATTTTCCCAAAGAATCATTACATCTCAGTGCCATTGTTGAATCACTGCATTTGTCTCTTAATGCGTGTGGTTAAACCATTCTTCTGCGTTACAGTGCCAATTAAAAAACAAAAACCACACAGCAAAACAGAGCAATGAGAATGTTTATCAGCCTCAAATGCATCTACTGTTTTTTAAGGCAGCCACCGGCGTCGTAACGACTTTTTCATTTGGAATATTTAATGGCAAATGTGCCTCGTTTACTTTTCCTTTACTGATTTCACAAATTATCACCAGAGGTATCGATCTCTTCTTCCTCCTTTTTCCTTTTTAAAACATGTTGAATTTGAACTTTTTATATTTTAAGAGTCTTTCCATTACAGTTACCCTGCAGAGTTTTCCTGTAAACAAACAGAACACACTGTGTGTATTTTTTTTGGCCTAAGCGTGTTGAACATCTTTAATTTCCTCATAAAAAACTTGCAAAGCCAAAGACTTCAATATTTTGAAGTCTGTATATTGTTGACAGCCTTGTTACCTTCAGCTGGCAGTCTGCTTCTTCTCTTTCCTTTGCTAGTACATTTCTATGTTTCTCTGAGCTTTACTGCCACCGTCACTTGGTCAGTAACAAAAGTGACATTGTGGATGTCAGCCCCCCTCATAATATGGTTAATGTTGAAGGTAAATGCCAGTTCAGGTAACCGTTACATTTAGTGTTTTGATAATGTCTTTTATGACTTGTATGCACTGACTATGAACTTGAGATCAGGGAACCATATAACGTAGTCACCTAGCATTAAACCACGTCTGTAACTCGTGCAACAGCTTGGCCTGGCAAAATGGATTCTTGCATAAACTCGGAAGTCGAGCTGACTTCATCATCGTCTATGTATTACACTTGTGCATTTTGGCTGCCTGCGATGTACGGGAATGTGTTCTGTCCACATTTGGATATTCTTGCTCTAACAAGAAAAAAACAACAATCTATGTTACAGTTTTCCCTTCAGGGATGTTTGGGTGTCAGCACTGATGACTTATCCACGTTTCTTTGCCGAGCAAATATTCATATATTACAAAGTTTCATGTAGGATGATGTGGTATGTTTTTCTTCATGTGCTGTCAACTTTTCGTTCAACATATGCCACGGACAGCCTGCAGACCGTTGGCTGTCCATGGCACATGGATGTCTGATGAACAAGACAAAGAGAAAATGTATTTCAGTTGTTATATCGTTGTTTGTTTGTCGGATCGGGCCAAGTCAAACTTTATTTTCCTCATCCTCCCCAAACTTTATCCAGATTGCAGGAAGATCCAGTCGTACGACTGCCTCCGAGTGTTTGCACACTCATACCCAAACGTTCTGAATTTAACTTGCCGCATGTAAACACCATATTGTGTTTACAATATGTGGGATAAGCCAGGATCACAAATATGAGAAACCTGAATATGCTAGGTGGGATATTCTGGGAGTCTACCACAACCAGCAAATGCTCGGGACAGCAGAAAGAAGTGGCGAGCATTGCCATATTATCACCAATTACGTTGATGTGGTGAATTTGTTAGCAATTAGTTGCATATTTACACATCCTGCAGTTACGGAGCAACATTATCACTCATTTGGAGCCGTGTTCGTGGCCACCTGGCGAGTATAACACCAGTATTCACTCTCTTATCTCGCTCTGTTTTTGGTTGCATGTACATTTCCTTTATTTACAAGGAGTTTGACCCCGGTTGTTATACACTATATTCACCAGCTAGTTGCTAACGGTGTCTGTCTGCTGTTTGGTGCTGAGCAGGTGATATACAGCTGAGGGGAGCTGCGGTTTCAGGTATTGAGGATTGTCGTTTCATATATTGCTGTCATTAAAATATCGATAAGAAGAATAATCCTATGCTTACAATGTGCCATTACAGTTCAGCACTTGGTCTCTTCAAGCTGTTTGTGCTGTTATGTAAAACAGCAGCTGCACTGAGAAGGTTTAAATCTGCTGTGTTACAGGTTGATTAAACAAAGTCATTTTTTATATTACTGTAATCACTTCAAATCATCAAGTTTTTACAACCAAATGTAACAACTGAACAAGACATCAGCCTAACGATTGGTTTAAATTAGGTCTTTACATTACATGGAGCATATTGAACTGCTATATTAAGTCTCCATAGATATTAACAGGCTATAAACGTAGCCCTTTACAGAGTTCTGCGTGTAAACATGGAAAACATGGTTACACTTTTCACCGCTTATACTCCCTAACAAGTGCTGTTGCTGAAACTAGGTCTGCGGTTGTCACAGAAACCGCTCTCTCCATGCAGGGTGATGTACGATCGCTTCCTGTTTGCTCTCCCTTTGGACGCTTCAGCTTAATCTCCTGGAAACAGGCCAGATATGAAAATATGAAGCAAGTTCAGTAGCAACTTTAAACACATTTTTACATATGTAGGCCAACACATGTTCTGGCTGTTCTCTCTGCAGCTGGATGCTGCTCTGCCCTTTTTTTTTTAGGAATAGTTTCCTTGCGTCAGCCGACACTTACTTTATGGATGTAGAGTGATGTCTTCTTCAGCGCTCACGGTATCTGACCAGCAGCTGTCAGCTCTTAGTTCTGAAGGTGAGGATGTGTCTGTCCCCGTAGACATACTTGACA